>JADRCC010554172.1:0-14919 GCA_019843855.1 Hylomyscus alleni
AAGACACATTCTTTGGATGTTCCTTGCAACAAGTGAATGAACTCTTAACAGTGGATTCATAGGTTGGACTGCTCAGGAATGATTTGGGATTATTCTCTTTTACCTAAAGCAAAGAGAGTAATAGAGATGGTATTAAGAAATTAGCCTAGATGTGCAACAAGTTCCTTACATGGTTGCAAAGAAGCAACTTACACAGCCCTGTGACAGGAAGTGCTGGACTTTGGGTCATTGATGAATGAGTTCCTGAGTCTTTGAAATTGTGTCTTGTGTGTGGTAGAAGATGGCAAGAGAGGTCCCATTTACTCTTGCCATGACCACATGTACCAATATCACAGGATCTGTAATACTATGAGCATTTAATGCTATTACTTATGTATCTTAAGGTAATACACCACATGACCTAAGGTATGTCCTGTGAAATGGCTAAAGAGGCTGGGAACGCCAAAGAGGGACCTTGTCTGAGAGACGTGAGCATTGTATATGATTGAAAACATTAGAGGTAAAGGCATAGATGAGTTCAGGGAAGGAATGAAGAGAGCACTGGAAGTGGAAAAGTTCAATCTGGTCTCAGTCTTACAATGAGGCATCTTTAGTTATTTCAGCTATACTCATAGCTAAGGATAAGGCCATAAGACCATTCTCGAGTGGCTTCTCTGCAGGTGAGCTGGTAAGTCACACTTGTAAAGGGCACTTCCTGTGGGAAGGTGAAACAGTCATGTTAGTTATAAAAGAGTCAACTCCAGAGCCCACACAGCTGATCCTGGACAATGGAAGGGAGTGACTCCTCCTGTATTTGAGGACACCAGTATGTGACCAAGACCACATATTTAGAGAATTCCAAAGATGTCTCCATAGAGACAATTGTGGGAAGAAT
Organism: Hylomyscus alleni; assembly: GCA_019843855.1. Taxonomy (NCBI): domain Eukaryota; kingdom Metazoa; phylum Chordata; class Mammalia; order Rodentia; family Muridae; genus Hylomyscus; species Hylomyscus alleni. The sequence continues at coordinate 875 of JADRCC010554172.1, forward strand.
CTAAGTTACTTATCCTGTTGGAGTAACAAAAGTAACTTAAAGGAGAAGTTTATTTCAGCTCACAGTACAAGGTACAGGTATAGCCTACAATGGAGGATGGGCATTCTAGCATCAGGAGTTGAGTTGGGTGCTCCCATTGCATCAAAAGTCAGGGGACGGGTGGATGCTGGTGCTTAGTTCATTTTTGCCTTTATATCAAGACTCCAGCCCATGGCATGGTGCTACCCACTGTAAGGGTGGCTCTTCCCACCTCCATTAATCCGATCTATATCTCACAGGTATAGTCATGCCCAGAGGTCTGTCTCTCAGGTGATTTGCATCATAAGAAGTTGCTAAAATTAACCACCAGAAACAGTGACCAAAGAGAAACAACAGATGTCTAAGAGTCTGAAAGGAAGTGCACAGGAATGCCTGAAAGTCTCTCTCTCCCAAGGTTGGATTATGCCTAAATGAAGACCATTGTCCCAGCACTCTGCATCACCATCTATGTGATAATTTACTGTTCCTGTGAGGACCTCCTGCTTGTCTTTCTGTTCCCTGCACTCCATCTTCATCTGTTCTCATCTCCCCTCCTGTATGCCTACATCTGAATTGCCTCACTGAACTGCCCTAAAATCAATCTTCCACAGCATCTGGAGTTTAGAAGCTAGCAGCATTTAATGTGAGTTTTGCTCTCACACTTCTCTTAAATGTTACTATGTTCAACTCCTGCATCCCAACACAATTTGTTGTATCCTTTTCATCCTACACATTAATATGTAACTGCCATGGTCCTGACACTGTCTTAGACCTTAGGGAGCTATCCAAAGTGCCTAGTGGCTAAATGTCACATTAGAACATTGAGGCTGAAGGGAGGGCTCTGTATATTAGATATACATTACTTAGATTATACATAATATAATACATTAATATATAATGTATTATATTATATATTAATATACATTAGTATATATATTAGATATATATTATTTGTCTAGTAAATATGAGGACCTAAGTTTGACCTCCCAGTAACTTCATTTTAAATAATATAGGTGTGGTGATACACTGGGAGTCTCAGAACTGGGGAGGCAGAGAAAGGCAGAACCCTGGGGCTTTCCAAACAGTCAAGCTAACCTATTTAAAGAGTTCTAGTCCAAGGAGAGACCCTGTCTCAGAAAAGAAGGTGAATGACATCTAAATAACGACAGTCCTGTGGCTTCTACACACATCTACATGCGCTTGTACATGCACCTGGAAACATATAAACACATGTATTAGAAAAAAACACAAATGTATGTTGGACATGTGTCATTTAAGGTGGTTATATGTGTTTGTTGTATTGTGTACATCTGTTTCCTTCTTACTTTGAGTCTACCCCACAATATATTTTTAAATGATAAATATCATAGTCAGGTGACTATCAACAGAAGAAATCTCAATGATCAATTCCTTCATGAAAATTAAAAAGTTCAGTGTTTTCAAGATACTTTATTATCATGTTTTCTCCTAGAAACAGTCTGAACTCACAGTGTTTCCACTAGTGACAAGGTTAGGGAGGGAGTAAGAAACCCTCAGTTACTGGGGTCATGTGTGGAGATGAAGGCAGCGTCTTGGAGAATAAATGGACATAATCATTTGTTTGTGAGAGTCAATATCATGCTATTAATTGTTTCTAGGAAATTCTCTAAAGAGAAATGATCTGTATATTAGAGGCCTAACCCCAGAAATATTCATTCATTCCTTGTTATTATTCAAAATGATAGGTATCTATATGAAGGTTATTGAGAAAGATACAAGAACATGTGATTTGTTCAGTGGGAAATTGCCATTCATGCAAACACATGAAAAGATACATACATATGCCACTCTACATGCTAGTTTAGAAAAAAAATCTGTGTGATACACCTGCAGGTGGTCTTACAGTAGTATTACAAATACTTACATTATTTTGAGGATAAGTATCTGTAGATTTTGAAGAAGGAAGGTAAAGATTATCTTTAACCTTAAAAGTACTCCCAAATTGAAAATAAAATATAAATATAAAATTCTATGAATATTAGGAGAGAAGATAAGAATATTCTTTTATAATGGGAACTGCCTTCCAATTGGTTTTCCTTGTATAATTTTAAATATTTTCTTTATATTATTTTTCATTTAAATTTTTATCTTGATGGACATGAACGAAACACAAAGAAACACTCCAAATACACTGTGATATTTTTGTATGTTTTTATTAGTATCTTATATCTATAATTCCACCCATTATTCAGGTAACTTAAAGAAATTTCTGACTATGTATTTTCAAGGTCTTGCGGAGTGGCATGGCTCTAATGCTTTTACTCAACTAAAAACTAAAAGTCTGAACTCTGAATGTTTTCACTTGCTATGGTTTTTTTCTAACCTTTCCCTGCTTAGGTATCTATTTAAACAGTATCTTAAATTCAGGCCACTGAGGGTGGGCATAAATGCCTCCACAGCCACATGATATATACAGAAACAGCATGTGAGAGCAAGCTGCAGAAGTTGTGTCTATATTAAAAATTTGACAGAAATTATTTGAGTCAGAGAGGCACACCGTGGAGATTTTTCTTCTAAGGCTGTTTTGATTAATCTAATCCACCACGACAAATTCACAATTCAATATGAGAGTGAGGGTGCCTGAAGATGCCCTTCTCCATCATCCAAGGGTGAAAAAAAATCTGTCTAAAGAAGAGATGAAAACACGGCAGGCCTAAGTAGGTGATAAGGATCTGAACTGTGGCTGGTTGAGATAATGCACGGAGACAGACCTGTGAGGAGGAGGCATCTTACTCCCACTCACAAACATCCACACAGATGGAAACTGGCTTTCTATACTCACCAGGATCCTCCCAGCAAGAGCCAAAGAGTAGGAGGAAGTCCTGAATGCTCATATTGTTTGCCCCAAACAACATCTATGGAAGATGGTTTATGAAAGAGAAGTTGTGAATTTAATAATAATAATAATAATAATAATAATAATAATAATAATAATAATGTTCTTGACTTTTAAAATGCTATTTCTAAAGTGATACTACTTTATTTCCAAAAGCATTTATTCCAACTTGCACAAGTTACACTAGAGGGAGATGAAGAAGATCCATGAATCTTTATTAGCAGAGCAAAGTGGGTTTGCTTGACCCCTAATGTTGGTTAGGGATGAGTGCTCATAATAGCTCTAAAACATTGTCCTTTGTTTAAAATTCACCTCAGATCTGTCCAAAACTGTCCAGCGATGAAACTCCTCATCCATAATGAATACCACCCATCCACCTTCTTATTTATAGTTCTACTCACAGCCATCCATCCATCTCCTGTCCATGAATCTTTCATCCAGCTTTTGACCTAATATCTGCTCATGACCACCCACTTACCCATCCCTGTATATAGTGTCCTCTGGTATCAGGCACTGGACTCAGTGTGCACATGTGATATACCTACATATTTCAAGATGAGGTGGGGATAGGACATTGTACATTGAAGTCTACACTACATGCTCAGTGTGTCAATGACAGGCATTTTATGGATGAATGAAGAGGCTTTATGAAAATATCTTATAAAATATACACCATGTTTTGAGAGGTACAGAATGGGCTTAATTAACTCTGGAGTAGTTGGAGAAATTACCTGAAGTTGATCTGCAGAAATGTAGAAGGCAAAAAAAAAATACAAAACAGAAGAATGAGCACGGAGTTATCCCTGCCATGGTGGAGCTTAAAATTCCTAAGAGATTGAAGGAGGGAAACTCCTGGGATCCTAGCAACCTGAAGTGGAGGAAAAGGCATGGCATGAAGAGATGAGATCAATTTCCTTGGTATTTGGTCATCAGTGGAAAAGGTTTTATTAAAAATGGAGGAAGAAACAATGGAAGGAGAAATAAAACAGACTACATTTTCTAACATGAATCCTCACAAGACCTCAGAGTTCTTTCTAGAGGGCAAAACAAGGAAACTAAAGTGATCAGAGATAATGCAGTAGGTACAGGTCATGTGACTAGAAAGGTTGTGGAACATGTGAATAGAAGAATTGTGGGTCATCTGACTAGAAGAGTTGAGGGCCATGAGACTAAAGCGATAACAGTAAAAGTAGCAGGTGTGGGTCATGTGACTGGTAGAGGCTTGCTAGAGAGGAGCTATTGTTCACTACTAAGCTCAGACCCATAAATATCCAAGGCACTTGCTGTTTAGGAAGAAAATATTTCAACTGATTTTTACAGGAAATGATAAAATTCCACATCTGATATTTTTCATTCCTTTTGACAAATGAGCAAAGCTAATACCTCCATCATGGATTAGAAGCTAACATATCTCTCATAAGTGACCTGACTCTTTACTTGTGTCTTTCAAGTATGACTTTTGTTCTGACTCATGAGTTTGAGTACTTGAGTTCGTGGTGGACTGTTACATTTTGTTCTGACTCATGAGTTTGCATACTTGTGTTCATGCTGTACTGTAGCATTTAGTCTGGTGCCATCATGGCTGGAGCTCTTGTCATAGTGGTAGGAAATTTAAGAGATGATGAGGAAAAGGCTGGGATTCCAATATCCATTCCAAGTACACATTCCCAATGGCCTCAACCCCTTCCATTGTGGTGGCTTCAATAGTTTCATCAGCCAGGGATGAAACACTTGGCTTCTAGGGAATCACTTATCAGAAGTGACTCAGAGTCCCTTTGTGTGCACCACAGCCTTTTCTGAGCTCCAAGGGCCTTGATCTTCATAATGGATATCCAGCTTCAGTTCACATGAGGCTCCCTGTGTCCTCCAAGATATGCTTCTCTTTCCCTATTTTTCATTTTCTTTACAAAAGTTACAAGAGGGAGAAATGCTTGTTTTAACCTTTCTTTGGAAGTTCTCATTTGAAAGGGATAGAGAGACAACACTCACATTTCAATGCTTTGAGCATCTGAGTTAACACAACCAAAGCAACAAATGAGAGTGCTCCAAAGCCACAGGTGCAAAGCAATTCTGCAGATCCTGGCTTGGCTTCCACACAGGAAGTATTTATTTTGATAGTATTTAACAATTATTCCATATGAGCAGCTGTTCACTGAACAGAAGTAGGAAAGTAGAGGAACAGAAGAACATACTTGATCCCTGTCTCTGTGCTGGCAACAGCATCAGAGTGGAGCCATCATCAGGAGGAAGACAGTTTATTTTGTTTCCACTTCATTTTTTAAATCAGTCCTTACGTGACTTCACAGTCTGCTTTGATTATATCCTATCCTTCCTCATCTGCCTAACTCTGTGTACTGCTTATGCTTTCCTAAGCACATCAAGTTCAGTTTGTGCTGCCCATAAATTCCTGTGAGTGTAGTTTCTACTGGAGCATGGTCAACCTACTACCAGGAGCTAAACTCCTAAAGCAAGCTGATTTTCCCTCCTCCATCAGTTATCATTTGCCAATATGTCCTGAGCTAGGGCTAAGACTCTGCGCTCCCTTCCCCTCTTTATACAGGTGTTTGGTCTAACTTGATCTTGCACAGGTCTTGTACATGTTACAACCACTGTGAGTTCATGTGTGCAGCTGTACCTCTGTAGTGTGCTCCCCCAAACACATTTCTTATTAGTTATCTACCATTGTGGATCTTACAACCTTTCTGCTCCCTCTTCTGAAATGATCCCTGAGCCTTGGGAAGAAGGTATGTGATGTGGATGTTTCACTTAAGGCTGAACATTTGACAACCTCTTGTTCTCCATTCTTTGAACAATTGTGTGTCTCTGTGTTGATTGCTATCTGCTACAAGTAGAAGTTTCTCTGATAAGAGATTGAAATGCACTCCTCTATAGGCATAAAGATAAGCCACCAGGAGTCTGTTTAATACAGTGTACATTTAATAGACTAATACTAAATAGGCAGAATAATAGTAATGAGTTCTCTGCGACAGCCTGTCTACCCACAAGTTCTTGGACCAATCATTGTGCTAGGTACAGGTTTCATCTTATGGAAGACAGAAAGTGGTGAGATACTCCCAACGTATTCATGCCACTGTGCATCAGTGGGCATGCCTTGCCAGGCCGGGTGTTATAGGATGATACCAGAAGAGTAACAGCGAAGTATGTGGTGGGAGAGCACAGGACTCTTCACACTTTGTGAATAGAAATGTCGGACTTGGCTACAGAATAGAAGAGACAATGTTGAAACACATTGGTCAGGGAATGTGTCATCATGAAGGTACAAGCAGAGAACTGGCAGACATTGCACAGCCCTGTGGAAGTCTGTTTCAGGACAGAGGAGACTCTTGCGGAGTGGAGGCATTTGAGAATATTAACAGCAGAGATCCTTCCAGAAGGTAGGGTGGGCAAGGCCCCTTTCAGAAATGTCTAGGGAATGGGAAGGTCTGGTCAATGGAAGTAGGAAAGAGCTGATGAATCACTCACCCAGAAATGAAAGTCTGTGAAATGAGGTCAGTTAGCCCTGATTTCAAAGTAGGCTCAGGAGAATGTACACTGTCATCCTACACACAGAGAGGAGCTTCAGAGGGATTTCAAGGACCACCTGACATGATCTTCAGACATCCACAGGACATGCACACAGACACACAGACATACACGTAAACACTCATACACACACATATTATTGAAAAAAATAGGAACTAGACAAATATCTTAGTTAGTAAAGAGCTTGTTCTGCAAATATCAAGGGTATACATTTGTTCCCAACGCTGGCAAATAAGAAGAAAGACACAATGGTTCTTGGTCATAATGCAGTACTGAATAGAAAAGGCAGAGAAGCAGATCCTGGGGCTTGACCAGCAGGAGGTGAGAGACCTGCCTCTAAACAGAAACTCCAGGCAACAGCAGCTTGATGAACAGAGATGGAAGATGATAATAAAACAAACAGAAAGGTGAATGTTGGGGACTAAAGGGCAGAGTGTCGAAAGGAGAATCAGGGAGTGTGGGAGGGGAGAATCAACCAGAAAGAAGTGGCTATATGGTAAATGATGCCCAAAGTTATCCTCTACCCTTAACATACATGTGAACACATATGTACCTGTACACTCACATATATGTGAGCATGTACATATGCAAAATTAATAGCTATATTAATTCCCACAGCACATAGATTTTCATCTATATAACCTCATCTATTCTCCAAGGTTCTGTGATAAAGTTCTCTTTAATGGCCCTGTCATATGGGTAAGTGTTCTTCGTGTTGAATAAAATAGCTGACAAGCGCAGGGTCATCACATTTGTCTACACACACGAAGGTAAAATACACACTGTAAGTGGTATCTCTGCCCCTAGTCCTTGCTATACCATCCTTCTCACCTGGCCTATTTGGGATTATGTAGAAACCAAGTCAGGCAAAGAGTAAATTGCTTCTAAATTTGAAATATCAACTTTGCACTTTCAAAAGAAGGAATCTCACTCCTTATTCACACATAACTAAGTGTACAATGAACTTTTTCTAAGATCACAGCACCCAAGATAGACTATATGTCTATGTTGTAGAGCTGGCTACACTCTGGTCTTCAGGATTCAACTGAAGGTTGTTTATTGGGAAAAAAACTATAAATCCCTAAGAACAACTGAAAACTGCTGGTGTGACCTGAAAGACTCCTGCAATTTGCACATGCAGGACCCATTGACTGCTTTTTTTCTTGCTAACTTAATTACACATGTCTGTATGTTTATTTAATACTACTTTAATAACTCTCATCAGGGCCTGAGTGATATCTCACTAGTTAAGAGCACTGTCTGCTCATGCAAAGGACCAAGGTTCAACTCCCAGCAGCTATGTGGCAGTTTACAACTGTTTGTAACTTTATTTCCAGAGTAACCAAGTCCTCTTTGGCCCCTAGGATATATTAAATGTGTGTGATGCACAGACATACAGATTTACTCATATAGAGTAATTTAAAAAAACACCTTATTTTGGAAGCTTTCCATCTGGACTTGAAAGCTTTGCCTTTCAGAATCCGAATGTTGTTAAAGATTTGAATTAAATAAAGAATATTAGAGTGGGAAACACACACACACTAAACATTTAATTTTTTCTATTTCATTTCTTAGTCAACTTCCCTAATTTGAAAATATTAATGTACTTGTTAGACTATGATGTAGTATCTGGAATGAACCATCCAGGATTCCATCCTGGTTCCCTTAGATTTATGATAATGGGAATCTCAACATTTCTTTCTCAATAATAGCCTCTTGGCTTTTACCTATAAGAAAAAGAAATATCAAGTGGGTTTTGCTTTTTACAGAATAATAGCATTCTTCTTTGGTTAATTTTTAACCTAAAGAGGAAAAAAATAATTAACGGTTATTTTGCTTTCATATTTAATGTTATCAATGTTGAGACCTTAGCTCAGGTATGAAATTTGTGTGGCACAAACCTCACAGCCCCCTGCATGTCTTTTGGCGTCCTTTGATCTCAGAAGTTATTCCCATCCTTCCCCTCTCTGCCCTTTGCAGTGGTGATACTGTGGCTGGTTGTGAGTATGAGGAATGAAGGGCTGGTCACTGGATGCTGGTCACCAGTTACTGATCAGGGGGCAAATCCTTTGTGGTGTGACCAGCTCTAGATTGGAGCTTCATGACACCTCTGGGTTCACCTGTCACATTGGCTTTTACGTTCTTTATACCTGTCACAAAATTCACCAAGGTGATGTCATGATGAGTCTGATCTGCAGAGTGATCTGCAGTGATCTGCAGAGTCTCACTCGAAATTCAATGAGTAGTTCAGAGCATAGCAGGCTGAGGATGGCCCAGTTGTGAGCCAGGTAACCTTGACTTCAGAGTGAGTCCTGAGATGGAGGCAGAAGACCAGTTAGCTGGCTAAAGATTTGCTTTTGCTGCTGACCCATGAAGGAAGAGCTACATGCTTAGAGATGGCTTAACTTTGAAAATACTCTTCTGTTTGCATGGATTTTGTTGGTAGTGTTATTTGGTTTCTTGAAAAAAAAAACCATTGGGTGGGTTGGGTTACACTTCAAACATTCTCAAAAACTTGTTTTTGAAACCCAAGGGAATCACAAAATCCCAAACTATAGTGAAACATCTACTATGCCAGAACATTTTAGTGAGCTAGCCACATCCTTCTCTGTGAAGCATAGTCACGTGGATCTTTTTTATTCTGATTCTGAGGTCATCTCCTTGGGAATTAGGACACATCTTTCAGAGATACCTCCAATGTAAGCCACCCCTTAAAGGTTTAATCTTCTCTTCACTGCTACTGGAAACAACCCAGTGAGTCACTCAATAAAATACATTTTCTGAAATAAGATGTTATGGCCAGGGGTCATCACATCTTCAACTTCTGACTGTTAAAGTCTCCATGGGGTCCTTTAGTCCTGCAATGTCTTCCTGAAATGTGGGGACAGGCAGGCTGCAGCTGATGCTTCCTCAGTGAGGCTGCTCTATCACACTTGAATGGTTTAATTCCTAGCCCACCAGGGCACAAGTCACTCTGGGGACTGAAACTGAACTCCAAGATTTAATATTCCAAAATATATTTCCTTACTTTTCAAATAGCCTTGTTTCTCACCACTGGCTCCATTCATTTTGAACTTTGTAGCAGTTCCCAAGTCCCTTCCCTGCCTCTGAAAAAGTTGCTTTCTGTTGGACATCCCTCCCCTCTCCTGAAATGCTTTCCAGTTTGGTTTTATGTCTCCAGTGGACTCCACATCCAATTAGGTACTAGGTCCTTTGACAGATACTGAGTGTGCCCTACCCTGTGCATCAATCTGAATAGCTTTTAATTTGCATTTTAGCTGGCATGGCCTCTTTCTTTTGCCTCACACAGCACTGGTATAGGGTATAGTCAATGAAACAGCACAGCGCACAGAGCAGAGGGTGCCTCGGGGAGATGTGGTTCTCATTACTTTGACTTGTGATCATGGTCTTATCATGATTTTTTTCCTTATTACTTCATGCTATCTTCCTTTGCTTTCCTCTTACTGAAAAATCTTCACTTTTATAATAAAGCAGCAATAGAAGAGTCCAGCACCACACTCACTCTTGAGTCAATTTAGTGAAAACTATTTGGGACTTAATGGTTCAGGAGATATGCTAATTTCAATTTCATATCTCTTATGCTACTTAGGGAGAGAAAGAGAGAGAAAAGCCTCCTGTTATTAACTCTCATGGAGAATGAAGAGAGTTGAGATAAAATTTCATTGCTATGATTCGATTTTACTTTTATGCTAAAGTCAGCTAGATGGGGAAGAGCTAGTCTCTGTAGCCTTAGGAGTAATGTGCCTACAATCACATCAGCCCCAGATGAGCTGATGGCAATGGGGATACTTAAGGTACCATGGAAACTCCAAGTGAAACATGTTGACTTTGGCACCACTAGAAGACATATCAGGGAGAAGAGTCAAGCTGCTGGGGGTCAGTCATCTCAGTGCTTCTAAAAGCCTTGCTGTCTTTGAGGAAGGGATGTGTGGAGGGGGTTTTAGATCACACATCAAAGTTGCACACTTCCTAAAGCCACATATGCAATTGTCTGCAGATGAGAAGAGAACACTTGAACTTCAGCCTTGCTTGGACTCTCTGTGAGCTATCCTTTACATGAGGAACCTGAGCAGACCTCAGCCAGGACAGGGAGCGAGTCACAGCTGCAGGGAAAATCAGGTGCTCATCACCACTGTCAGGTCATGGGGCTTACTGTACTTCTCTTCTGCGCCCTGTCCCTGACATGATATCATTGTGGGTTTTAATATAAATAAATACAATTAGAAGTGTTGAGTCTTTTCAAAAGAAAAAAAAAAATCATTTTCATTCCAAAGCAGGTGAGAGCCAGAAAATGACTTCTGTAGTGGGGGAAGGGACAAGTTGGGCTTGCTGAGCTGACATGATTTATAATCAATATTAACCACATAATGCACAGACAGCCCCTGTTTGTAGAAACACAGAGGGAGCGCTGGTCTTTTGTCCCACAAAGGTCAGGATCAAATGATGAAATGCGGAGAAAAGCTGACAGAAGGGAGACTTCAGCACTGGGTAAGGCAGCCCCTTTTTGCTGAGGAAGTCAACCTCTTGCAGGTTGCAGATGCAAACATCAGTCTTCCCTTACAGTAGAAAAGTGTCCCTTTTAGAACAGCTGGGCTTGACACAAACGTGTTCATTAAAGACAAAAGGTCTCCAGGAATTGGTCCTGATTTCCAGTGAGAGAAAGAAGAAAAGCTTTCGGGAAGCAAAGCTCTGGCAGAAATTCTTGATGTTTCCTGAGTTTGCTCTCCTTTCAAGTGGCAACCTGCAGACTGCGTTTCTCAGCTTCTGAGTGTGGCAAGAATTCAGAGGTCACAGACCAATCCACAGGGCAGAGATGGCTCTCCTACAGAGGTGGAGGCCCACACGGGTGAATAGAGAGCAGCAGCTTCAGTCTTGGGACAGCTCGGTGAGCTGACTCAAGGCTAATCACAATCCTGGGGGGAGGGGGGGAAGGAGTAAAACAGGCCTGCACTAACTCAACTCTAAAATTCCAGGTACATGGAGGTCATATGACCTCACGCACACATCACATCATTCACTGAAGTAATAGGTTTCCTGGCTCAGACATCCCATGTCCCTTTAGGATTCTTCTTTCCTCAAAATCAATATTAATAAGATAAAACATCTCTTAAGGGGCATGTAAGGGGCTACTTGTTTAAAAAAGAGAGAGAAAGAAAGAAAAAGAAAAACTAGTAGCCCTTATCCTGGATGATTTTTATTACTATAAAGTTTCTGAAGTAAGTTCAGCTTTAGAAAGAGAAATAGGCACAGCTAACTGAAACAGACAAGCAGACGCAGGTACAGGTGCTGCCTATGTAGATCTAGGTAGAACAACATGTGTTAGATATCTAGCCCTGAAAGCAGAGATGCTGACAAGGAACTTACTTGGTAATGATATTGGTACTGATAGTCATATAAATATATGGATAGATCCAGACATGCATATTGACATAAAGATGGTATTGATACTAAAGATACAGATATTGATCGGTGTGTTTGTGTGTGTGTGTGTGTGTGTGTGTGTTTATGTAGAAAAATATCAATCTGGATCTGGGAATCTTAGTAGATAAAGCACTTACTATGTAAGTGTGAGGATTTGAGTTTGATTTCCAGAAGCCTTGTGAAGCTAGTCATGATAGTATTTGCCAATAATAGCAATACTCCAGTGGGGAGATGGGAATCTGAGATAAGAGAATCCCAAAAATATTTGGGCAAGTAGATTGGGGTCCACTTCAGTGAACAACAAAAAGAGTTTGTCTCAAATAATGTAGAGAGTGCAGGTTGACACCTTGAATTGTCCTCTGACTACCATACTCACACAAATGGAGACACATATACCATATACACACACGTCCTAAATGCACAAATGGTATTTACAAAGAGAATATAGACACATTGGAATTAAGAGGTATAAATATATGATCATCTAGATTTACAGGTGACACAAGGACCTTTGCCCTGGGCATGGAAACAAAGAGCAACTAGGGACTGAGGAGACACTGGACAGAAAACATTTGATTGTCCCAAGCTACATACCCTGTCTCCCCTGTCCCCAAGCCTCGTTCCCATCAAATCTCTGAGACTAATAATTTCCATAGCCACAAGACACCCTCTACTGTTTCCAGCTAGGAGAGATGTGTTCTTACTTTCAGAACACAAAGTGATTGTATTTCAGCACACTGTTCAATTTTTACAAGGATACTTTAGACCAAGGACCTTAGGACATGTTCCAGGTTCCCATCCTAGGTAAGACTGAAAAGGATGTGCTCATTGATGTTGTATAAGAAAACAAGCACTAGATGTCATGCAAATTCATCTATCCCTGTGGGTCTCTGCAGACACATACAAGAAGCAGCCTGTGCAAGATGCAAATGGGTTAAAGTATCTTGGATCTGCTTGTGATGCTTCTTTAGTCTATAAGGAGAATACTTGGCACAGAAGGAACTTTAAGAAAAATGAGTGGAATTGGAAATGGAAAACTTCTGGAATATAGTTACTTGTATTCATTACCAGCAATATTTGACAACTGTATAATGCATGTTGTAACAGGCAAACCCATGCTCTTGCATGGAACAGTCAGGTTCCATTCACAGGGGCATGTTATGGGGCAGTGGGCTGTTCGGACAGCTGGGGTCCAGTAGAGCGGCCACCTGAGAACCCTGAAGACCCACTGAGCAAAGTAAATTTGTTCACAAGGGGCGGTAGGAGTTGGGTGATAGCTTCTGAGACCGATGGCTCAGATTTCAGCTCAGACCCCTCACAGCTGCCCCTGCAAGAGATGTGTGCTCTATCAGGCAGACAATGCCTCAAGCTCCCAGCATTCTAGCGGGACCCTACACACAGTCATTTGACCACAAGCCAGGCATGACACTCCCCATATAATAAAAGGGATGGTTTGCCCCTCCTCACTCTCTTACTCTTCTCCTCTTACCCTTGCTCTCTTCCTCTCACTCTCTTGTTCTCTTACTTCCTTACTCTCTTACTCTTCTCTTACTCTTGCACTCTTATACTCTTGCACTCTTGCTCCTCACTCTCTTGCTCTCTCTCTCCTCTCTGCCCTCTGTTCTCTTCTCTTGCTTTCTTCCTCTCCTTTTCTCTCTCTTCTTCCTCTCTTTTCCTTCCCTTTACTTAATCAGCATATTTTCTCCTTCCTACAATAAAATAACTCACTTATACATTGCCTTCTTTTAACTAAGACACTGTGCAGCAACAGGTCAGCCCCGGGAGAGAGAGAGAGAGAGAGAGAGAGAGAGAGAGAGAGAGAGAGAGAGAGAGACCTGGGCCTCAGCAGCAGGCTCTCTGCCTCCAGGGAGAGAGAGAGCCTCAGGCAGGCCTCAGCCCAGTCCCCCCTACTTTAGAACGACAGCATTCATGTGTCACTGTGCTCTAGAGATGTGTGTCTATCTGCCCCACTGCCTGGAGTGGAGGCTTTTTATTTACTAATGGTTACAAAATATGAAACAGAGAAACACCCAGTCCATACCTTGTGGTCTCAGAACTGGTGTGAATTCGAATCTCTGCCTAATGTGACAGCCTCTGACCTCAGGCTTCAGAATATTGCTTTGTACACTTTGACATGGTAAAGATATTAGGCTCAGGAAGAGCAACT
>JADRCC010554175.1:0-11404 GCA_019843855.1 Hylomyscus alleni
AGCTCTTACATTCAGGCCTGGAGACAATTAGGACACAGCTAGCAAAACCTACTTACACTTTAGCAGCCACTTTATCCCAAGAAAACCCAACAATTCAAGTTGAAGAATGATTAATAATTTATTTTAAATAACTTTTTTAAATAATAACTTATTTCAAAATAATGAAACTCAACATTCTATATCTCCTTTTCTCTTGATGTTGATTTGATCTTTTTTCTAATAATTAAAATAATGTGAAATATTGTTTATTAGGTTTTTACAAGAAACTTTTACATCCATTTAAAAGTGTGATTTCAATAGTAAAAGTATTAGAAGCATGTATTCTACTCTGTAAAAATAACTTTTATTTGCCAGATGTAATTGTCTTCTCAGAGGGTTCCTGTTGAATAAACTCACCCTTTCTAGCTCCTTCTGAACTCTGGCTGGCTGGTTCAACTCAGCTGTTCTGACTCAATCTCATTTCCAAGCTGACTGATTCAAATGGGATTCTCTCACCTACTGACCTTTGTTCAGTTTAGCCTCAGACTAACTCAGGCAGCCTGTTCTAGTATGCTAGCTCCTTTTTATCCCCTGGCTCATTCTATCTTCTCCTGTTCTAGCGTGTTCTCTCTTCAACCTGTCTATAAAACTGTCCCAATAAAACTTCTCTCCTTCCCTTCTCCCTCCCTTTCTCATGCCCCCCTTGTGTGTGTGTGTCTCTGTATGTGAGCATATGTATACATGCACTGTTCTTGCTGCCTTAAGTAGCCTCTCTTTCCTGACTGTTCATATGAGATGGACATATCCTATCTCTTACACATTCTGTCAAATCTTTCTCTGATTCTTCACTTGTCTGACTGTCCATTAGATGTTATTTTTCAAACATGGTTGCTTCTTTCTAGAAACCAACTTTACCTTCTTATATTAGGTATTAAAGGTATATACTAAGGGTTTCTGTACTACAGGCATAGGGATTAAAGGTGTATGATATATCTGCATTCCAGCCAGATTCTATCTTTGCATATGATCCCTAGCCAGAACAGCTGCATTGGTGGATTTTAATTCCTTTATAATATTCAATGATAATTTTTCCAGCCTGCCAGATTGGAAAGGTTAGTCAAAGAGTATTTGTGTGAGTGAGTGAATGTGGACCCATTTTACCTTTTATTTGCTTTTTTCCACTTATGAATAAATAAAAGTACTAGAAACTTGGGTTTTGAGGACTCAAAGCCCTCAACCGGGTTTTGAGGACTTTGTTTCCACCATGCTTTGTGGCACAAATTTCACCAGTTGGCATAGCTGGCAGATGGACTTCAACTGGAGTTTAGCAGCCACTTAGCACCATCTAGGAGTCACGGTTTAAGTTGTAGGCCATTTACTGAGCAGTAGATTAAATATTTGCTTATTCTCCTAGTCTAAGAACCTCTGGCCTTGATGTCAAAATTGATGCCTGAAAGTCACCTCTGATCTGAAAGGAGATGAGAAAGAATGGGCAGAAGTGCAGAGTACACTGAAAAGCCAAGAGGGGAAGCTCGAAACTTACTCAGCAGGCACTGGCTTTCCTTGTGATGATGCCTCAAAGCCAACTCTAACCCAAAAGAGAATGAGAAAAGGTGAGTGGAGAGCAGTAAAGGAGCCAGGGTGGCTGAAACTCACACCCTAAAAGGCCAAAGAGCCAAGGGTGTGGGTAGAGGTCTCCAAACCTAATGAGAGAGTGGCTGGCAAAAAGACTAATGAGATGGGCTGATAAATCATTTGATTAAAAACCCACCAAAAAGTAATATCACCTGGAACTTTAAAAAGAAAACATTGAAGGCACTGTACCATGTAGCCTATCAGTTAACATCAGCAGACCAAAACAAAGCCTCATTAAGGGTATGAAAAAAGATAAAACTGGAGGACAAGGAGACATCTGACTTGGTGGAAAGAGCTTAGCAGGATACTAATCTCATAGTTAAGACTAAATACAAGGAAGTTAAAATTGACATCCCATTAACAGCACCTCAGTATGTGGAACCTATCAGAGAGAGCATCACAAAAGGAAATACCTAGTATTCTCATGAAGACTATAGTCAATATAGATAAAGACAGACATGGGCAAAAGGCTAGCCATGAATATTAAAAAAGGGTGGGAGGACTCTAATCCTTTCAAAAATGCATGTCAAATTGTAAAGACTTGTTCTCAGTGTCCTCAGTTTCTACCTGTACCACATAATGGTGTTAATTCTAGAGGACTTAATCAATTATTGCAAATAGATACTCATATTTCTGATTTTAGAAAAATAAAATATGCACATATGACTATTGATACCTTTTCAGGCTTTTTAGTTGCAATTATCTTAACAGGAAAAGCAACAAAAAAATGTAATAATTGCCTACATTATTTTTCTATGCTTGGTATTCCTAATCAGATTAAAATAGATAATGGAACTGACTATTACAGTCAAGCATTTAGATGTTTTGTCAACAATTTAATGTTACCCATATTACTGAAGTTCCTTATAAATCTCAGGGACAAGGATAAATCTTATTCACAAAATTGGCTTTAAGAAAAAGGGAGGGGGGAATTATATCCTTGTGCACATTATTTAAATCATGCTTTTTATTTTTAAAATTTAAATTTGAATGCCAAGGAACTCTTTGCTGAGGTCTATAGCATCCTACAGCTAGGCATACTCATGTCTAGGTGAAATGGAAGGACCCACATACTGGCACATGGCATGATCCTGATCACATATTTAATTTGGGGAAGAGGGAATGTTTGTGTTTTTTCCACAGAATACTGCAGGAGCTTGCTAGCTGCCAGAGTGATTGCTGTGACATGCTGACCTGTGAGTTTGCTGAGTGCCTGGCAGTGGTGACAGGAAAAGTACAGTTTTTATGCAAACAAGTCAGGGTTTGTGCATGACAGAATCCGAAAACACCAACAAAAATTAGAGAAGAGACATCGGGAACTCTTCGATGACCCCATATGGAATTCTGGGAATGGAATTCTGCTCTACCTTCTCCCCTTCCTTGGCCCAGTGCTTGGCTTACTAATTCTACTATCACTAAGATCTTTTCTTTTTAATAAAATTATGGCCTTTATTAAGGGACAAATAGATGCAATTTAAGACCCAACCCACGCAGAATCATTACAACCGACTGGCAATGTCAGATCTGGGAGATGGTTTTGATGACATTCTTACAAATGGCCCTTAAAATAACCCAGCTCACACTTGGCCCTTCATCTTTCCAGTGTGATGGACTAGCTAGCCAGGCAACTGAGAGGAGGAAGTGCCCTTAGTATGAATGGCAACCTAAGACAGGTAATCCCCCGCTAAGTTGATGGAGTCCCCCTATTATGGGTCAGACCATTCTGGACGTGACTGTACTTGCAACCCCTCTGAGTGAGGACACGCACAGTTTCTATGGAGTCTCTAGGTCCAAGCTGATTTAGACATTGCTACCCTAAGTATGCCTTTTTTCTGTATACAAAAAAAAGAGGGACCTGTTGGAGCCCAAAAGTCCCTGGGATCTCAGTCTCCATCTTGTCCCTGGGCCATCATCTATTAACTAACACTCTTTTGTCTCTTCCACTTTCTTGCTTCTTTTCCCACAATTGACTTGGGACATTTTACAATAGGAGACTTTCCAGACAACTTACAATGTGGACACTCCTTTCCAGACATTTTATGATATGGGCACATTCCTTTTACATTAACCAAGCGATAATACCAGTTTGGCCTGTGTACCTGGACAAATACCTTTGTGGTCTGTAGCTTTATAAGCCATTTATTTCTCTAGAGTAAATTGAGACTTGATCAGAATTTTTTGTCCTGTCTCTTTTCTTTGCATCTCCTGATCACAAATTTGTCCTTGATGTTTCCTTTTCTCCAGAACCCCATTGTTTAAGTCCTGCAGGTCGGGGCAGACTTCAAAACCAACAGACACAACAGAAAACCTATATACTCATGGAAACTGAACAATACAACCCCCTACACAATGATAACTTGGTCAGAGAAGAAATAAAGAAATGAAAGACTTCCATGAAAATGAAGGCAAAATATACCCATATTTATAGAGCAGAAGCAGTTCTAAGAAGAAAATTCATAGAATCAATCAAATAGAAACAAAGAGAACAATAGAAAGAATCAAGCAAGCCAAGAGCTAGTTCTTTGAGAAAATCAACAAGATAGACAAACACTTAGCGAAACTAACTAAAAGGTATGGAACCAGTATCCAAATTTAGAAAATGAGAAATGAAATGAGAGACATAACAACAGAAACTGAGGAAATCCAAAAACATATTAAGTCTTACTTCAAAAGCCGATACTCTACAAAACTGGAAAATCTAAATGAAATAAATGTATGAATTTCTAGACAGATACCACATACCAAATTTAAACGAAGATCAAGTAAACCATCTAAACAATCCCATAACTCCTAAGGAAAGAGAAACAGTCATTAAAATCTCACAACAAAAAAATCAAAGCCTATGACCAAATGGTTTTAGTTCAGAATTCTACCAGACTTTCAAAGAAAAGGTAATACCAACACTTCTCCAACTGTTCACATAAAGAAACACTACTAATTCATTTTATGAGCTGTAGTCACAGCTATACTGATACCTAAATCATACAAAGACTGAACAAAAAAGAAAACTTCAGATCAAAATTCACTTATAACTATAAACATAAAAATACTCAATAAAATGCTTGCAAACCGAATCCAAGAACACATCAAAACCATCATACAGCATGATCAAGTATGCTTTACCTCAGGAATTCAATACACAAAAATTCATCAATATAATCCACTCTAAAAAAAAAACATAAAAGAAAAAATCACAGGATCATCTCATTACATGCTGAAAAATCCTTTGACAAAGAACAATACTCCATCATGTTGGAAGTCTTCCAGAGATCAGGGATTCAAGGCATATATCTGAACATAGTAAAAGCAATACATAGCAAGCTAATAGCCAACATTAAATGTAGAGAAACTTAAAGTAATTCCATTAAAATCAGGAACAAGCAAAGGCTTTCCACTTTCCCCCCCATTTATTCAATATAGATTTTGAAAATTCTAGTTAGAGCAATAAGACAACAAAATAGAAGATCAAGGAAGCCAGACAGTGGTGGCACACGCCTTTAATCCCAGCACTTGGGAGGCAGAGGCGGGCGGATTTTTGTGTTCGAGGCCAGCCTGGTCACAGAGTGAGTTCCAGGACAGCCAGTGCTATACAGAGAAACCCTGTCTCAAAAAACCAAAACAAAAAAAAAAAACAAAACAAAAAAACAAAAACAAAACAAAACAAAAAAAAAAGATCAAGGAAATACAATCTGGAAGGAAAAGTCAAGTTATCATTATTCATGGATAATATGATAGTATATATAAGAAATCCCCAAAATTGTACCAGAGAACTCCTAGAACAGATAAACAACCTCAGCAAAGTGGTTGGATATAAAATTAACCCAAAGAAATCAGCTACTGCTCTCCTATATACAAATGATAAATGGGCAAAGAAGGAAATTAGGAAAACAACGTCCTTCACAATAGCCAAAAATCTTATAGAATAATTACATGTAACCAAGCAAGTAAAAGATATGTATGACAACAAGACCATGAAGAAAAAAGTTGGAGAAGATATCTGAAGATTGAAAATCTCCCATACTCATGGGTTGGTAGGAATAACAGTAAAAATGGCCCTTTACCAAAACTAATCTACAGATTTAATGCAATCCCTATCAAAATTCCAACACATTTTTTACAGATGTTAAAACTACAATTCTCAACTTCACAGGGAAAAATAAAAACCCAGGATAACCAAAACAAATATGAACAGTTAAAGAATGTCTGGAAAAATCATCATCCCAGACCGTAAGCTGTACTATATGGCAATAACAAAACAAACAAAACAAAAACCCTATATGATATTAGTAGAGAAACAGGTTGATCAGTACAATAGAATCAAAGACCCAGAAGTAAACTCACACACCTAAGACACTTGATTTTTGACAAAGCAGCCCAAACCATATAATGTATAAAAGGAAAGCATTTTCAACAAATGGTGCTGGCGTAACTGGATGTAGGAAAAGTGGAGACAAATCCACCTTTAACATCCTGCACTAATCTCAATCCAAGTGAATCAAGGATCTCAAAAACACTAGATACACCTAACCTAATAGAAAAGTAATTGAAAAAGAGCCTGGAACACATTAGTACAGGGGACAATTTTCTGAACAGAAAACCAATGGCTTGAGCCCTAAAATCAACAATTGGTAACTAGGACATCATGAAACTGAAACACTTCTTTAAGGCAAAGGACATTTTGTCTTTAAGACAAAAATCGCAACTTACAGACTGGGAAATGATCTTCACTAACCCTACACCCAATAGAGGGCTAATATGCAAAATACATAAAAAAATCAAGAAGATAGACTCAAATTTAAAAATGGGGTACAGAGCTAAATAAATTCTCAACAGAGGAATCTTGGATGGCAGAGTAGTGCTTTAAAAAATGTTCAATATCCTTAGTCATCAGGGAAATGCAAATCAAAATGACTTGAATATCCACCTTACATTAATCAGAATAGCTAAGATCAAAAATTCACATGGTGAGGATATGGAGAAAGGGGAACCCTCCTCCACTGCTGGTTGGAATGCAAGCTTGGACAACTGTTCTGGAAATCAATCTGTCAATTCCTCAGAAAACTGGAAATAGTTCTACCTGAAGACCCAGCTATGTCACTCATGTCCATATCCCCCAGGGATGCTCTAGCATATATAGACAGGTGCTGGCTGGTTTTGTGTGTCAACTTGACACAGGCTGGAGTTTTCACAGAGAAGGGAGCTTCAGTTGGGGAAGTACCTCCATGGGATCCAGCTGTGGGGCATTTTCTCAATTGGTGATGGGGGTGGGGCCCCTTGTGGGTGGTGCCATCCTTGGGCTGGAAGTCTTAGGTTCTATAAGAGAGCAGGCTGAGCAAGCCAGGGGAAGCAAGCCAGTAAGGAACATCCCTCCATGGCCTCTGTGTCAGCTCCTGCTTCCTGACCTGCTTGAATTCCAGTCCTGACTTCCTCTGGTGATCAACAGCAATGTGGAAGTGAGCTAAATAAACCCTTTCCTCCCCAACTTGCTTCTTGGTCATGATGTTTGTACAGGAATAGAAACCCTGACTAAGACAGACACATGTTTGATTATGTTCATAGTAGCTTAATTCATAAAACCAGAAGCTGGAAACAACCCAACTGTCCCTCAACTAAAAAATAGATACAGAAAATATGGTTAACTTACAGCATGGAATAGTATAAAGCTATTCAAAACAGGGATATCATGAATTTTGTAGGCAACTGGATGGAACTAAAAAATATCATCATGAATGAGGGAACCCAGACCCAAAAGGACAAGCATGGTATGTGCTCACTGATAAGTGGATATTATCCATAAAGTACAGAATATATATGATATTCTTCACAGACCTAAAGAAGTTATATAAGAAGGAAGGCCCAAGCAAAGATGCTTGAATCACTTAGAAGGTGAAACAAAATAGTCATAGGAGGCAGAGGGAGGGCAGGAACTGGGGAAGGAAGGAGAAAAGGTAGGCTGGATCAAGTGGAGAGAGACAGGAGAGATATTCCAGTAAGCCAGAAGAATGAGTAGAATATTGAGTGGTCTAAGGTGTGGTGGTTGCTAATCTCTAGGAAGTCCTAAAGATCTGAAATAGGGGAAGTTCTTGGGATTCAATATGGAGGATCTTAGCTGAGATCCTTAACAATAGGAACATGGAACCTGAAAAGTCCACCTCCTGTAGCCAGACAGAACCCCTAGAAGAAGATAATGGCACCATCTCACACACTAAAGTTCTCACCTCAAATTTGTCTATCTAAAAGAAGTGCAGGGATGGAGCAGAGACTGAAGGAAAGGCTAACTAATAACTGGCCCAACTCAAAACCCATTCCTTGCGCAAACACCAGTCCTTGACATTTTTTAATGGTACTCTGTTATCTTTATAGACAGGAGCCTAGCAAAACTGTCCTCTGAGAGGCTATACCCAGCAGGAGACAGAAACAGAAGCAGATGCCCACAGCCACACATTAGACAGAGGTCAGAGACATTTATGAAAGAGTTGGGGGAAGGATTGAAGGTCCAGAAGTAAATGGGCCTTCACAGGAAGACGAACAGAGTCAACAAATGTGGACCCCTGGGAGCTCTCAGAATCTGAGTCACCAACAAAAGAACATACATGGGCTGGAATGAGGCTTGCTTAGCACACATGTAGCAGACAGCTAAGTCTTCGTGGCAGCCCTGTCTGACTTCAGTGGGAAAGGGTGCAACTAATCAGAGACTTAATGTGTCAGAATGTAGTGATACTCAAGGATGAGGTCTAACTCTGTCAAAGTGGAAGGGGAGGGGAGAGACTCAATGAGGGAGGGATCACGTGGGGGAGCAATTTTTGGGGATGTAAACTAATTAATTAGAAAGAAAGAAATTGTGAACTGCTTATACAAAATAATTCTACATAAATAACAATATAAAACAGTATATGTAATATATATGCAATGTTTTCCTCTTCCCTCCTGTCTTTTATAAACCATTCAAAAACATACATGGGCCGGAGAAATGACTCAGTGGTTAAGAACAGTGTGTGCTCTCTCAAAGGTGCTGAGTTCAATTCCCAGAAACCACCTAGTGGTTCACAACGTCCTGTAATGAAATTCATTGCCCTTTTCTGCTGTGTCTGAAGACAGCTACAGTGTACATACATACAGAAAATTAAAATATATATATATTAAAACACACATTCATAATACAAACATCTTGTCAAATGTGAGTTTACTCATTTTTCTTAGAACCCCATCTACATAACAGTAACTGAGCATGCCAACAACGCCATGAGAATGCATGCTTAACAGAATTACCCATGCCTCCCTGCAACATGGTACCAAGGGCTTCTTCATTGCCAATGACCTTCCTTCTCAATGCTTTTGCACACTGCTCTTACCTACTTTCGTGCTGGCACTGTTCTCTTCTCTCCAGATTCTCTACCAGCATCCTTCCTTGACTTTCTTTCCACCTTTGTCTCCTTTTCACGTGCTGCCTCCTCTCAACAGTATTTAATATCAGAATTCTACTGGCTTCTATTTCAAACTTCCCACTCTTCCTTTTAAATTTCCATAGTGCCTTTAAATATCATTTATAGGTTTAACCCTTCAGAAATTTTGCCTAAACAGCTCTTTCCATTTCTAGACATGGTGCATGGGCACTCCATCATGCTCTTAAAAGACATCTTGCCTGGTGATTTCATCTTCTTTGTACTGGCTAGATAAATGAAACCATCCAGCAACTAGATGTCCTGGTCAAATATTTTGGCATCTATCTTCATTCTTCCATATTCTCCACCATCAAATGGATTCAAATATCTACAATTTTGTAAAGCTCAGAAAGCTCTCTAAAATTCTTTCATGGTCATCAATTTATGTTCAATACTAAGCTCAAGTTATTAGCCATTGACTTCTCTTAACCTAGTATTTGAGCCTTCCAAATGTCTATTTTACTTCGAGAATTATTCTTTATAGTTCATTACAAAAAATACTCATAATATGCAAATCTTGAGGATCTTAATACATTTTCTAGACTGTGCCATAACTCTGTAAAATGGGTTCTTGATTCTCTAGTCACACTATAGTCCCTGTCTATGTAGCTTGGGCTGGCCTTGAATTCACAGTTTTCTTGTTTAATGAGATTATAATCAAGCCCTACGATGCCAGCTCAATCTTACTTATTATGGTTGTTTCATAAGGTCAGGTTTTCATACATTACCATTCATTCTGCTGTTTAAAAGGACCATAAGCAGCCTAATGATTCTGGAAAGTGTTTCTGTGTTAACTTTCTAATTTGTAAAATTCCCCCTTTAAAATGACCTTCAGCTGTGGCTGTTCAAAGCCACAAGAACTCACTTCTGGACCACTGCTCACCTTTATGCTTTGTTACTTTGCTGCTTAGCTATCTTCATTTGACTAATTATATATTCTACTCTTATTCCTCAGTTTCTCACCTACTACTTGAATGTACACCTAGAGAGAATAGGCTTTGTATATACTTGGACTGATCTATTTTCTATAAACAATGTTTGAAAACCAATATGTAGTAAGCAAAATCCTGATTTAGAAAATCTTATTCAGTGCTCGCTTAGGCTGCATGTATACTAAAATTGGAATGATATAGAGAAGATTAGCATGGCACTTGTGCAACGATGACACACAAATTTGTGATATATTTCATTCAAAAATAAAAGAATGAAATTCATATTTATGAAAATTATGTACTCATATTTTTTATATACTTTATGTAACAAAATCAATTAGAAATTAGGAAAATCTTTAATTTGGGGGATTTTTACAGAACAAAAGGAGATATATCTTAAGGTTGTAAAGGAAACTCAAAATATTTATTCCTCCATAATTTGCAAGTTTTAATCATAGGTAAAAATACAAAACAAAACAAAAAAACAGCCCTACCTTCTTTTTTAAGAGTAAAAGCAATAAACAGGAGGTGAAGGTCTAGGAGAATTGTGGTTTAGAACCAAGACACTAAGTCTCTCTTTGTTCATGCTAGTTTTCTCTGTAAAGTAAAAGCAAGAGCCAGGATATTGTTTCATGTAAGATTTAAAAAATAATGACAATAGTTGCAATAATAAATTGAGTGGAGGAGAATATAATCAAAATATATTGCATAAAAATACTTAAATAAAAAGTGAATCATGACCACAGTGAGAAGGATAGAAGCGGGTAGGCAGTGTAAGGGGGAATAGTACAGAAAATGCTAAGAAAAGTCTTTAGCTGGATAGAGAAACATAGAGAAAGTAATGAAGTCATATGTGAAATAAAGAGTGTTAGTGCTAGCATTAATAAGGATGCTAACAAATCAGACAACTGGAATTTTAAATTATTTGGTTCTGTCCAGAAAAGATATGCTTGACGTTTTTATTTCATAAGTGTAAAAATTTCTGTCACTGGTACTTGGTCACTAATACGATATCACAAAAAAATAATCAATTTTTCAGATACAAACAGTACTGAAGTGGTTATTCAATGACAGTTATTTAATACATACTATACTGGTAACTATTTTAATATATATGATGTTTACAACGAAATGATTCTCTAGATTTATTTTAGTTTATACAAATGAGTGTTTTACCTGCACTTGCAAAGACTCAAGTTCCCCAATTTTTAAAATTCATCCCCCAAATTAGAACAATATACTTCTTACATTAAAAACAGACACATAAATCTGTGGAACTGAAAAGGGAAACAAGATAAATAGATAAATTCACATACTGTTTCCACAAATCTTTGACCAAGTTTTAAGGACACAGGTTGAGGAGAAGTGAGTGGCTCTGGAAAGAGACATCATTTACATGCACAAAAGGGAGACTGA
>JADRCC010554188.1:0-11446 GCA_019843855.1 Hylomyscus alleni
ATATCTTTAACTTCTATGTTATTCAAACTGAGAAGTACATGGTTTGAATACAATAGTCTAGACTGATATCAAGTTGAAGATCACACAAGTTTACATACTAATTCAAATATTCAGAGGAGTAAGCAATTACAATGGGTGCTTATAGCTATTGTCTTATTAGATATTTAAACCCAAGTTAATGAACTTTTTAATTAATATTTTATTGCTATTAATTCTGTTAGCAATTCTATAATAATTATATAGCTAGTATACTATATCTATTTTAAAACTAAGTTATGATATTCTCATAAACTATTAGACATTTTAAAGTTGATTAAATGAAAATTTTCACTTAGATAAATTTAAAACCCAATACCATTATTTGAATTAGCTTAGAAGAGATATGAGCATGTGAAATTTAAAATTTTTGCTTTGTTTTAACTCTAGAATGGTGAGAGACAATGTTACTCACTATGTTAATTTACTAATGACAACTGGTAATTAAAGTAAATAGAAGTAGAAAGGTCATAGCTATTGCCACTATTGTTCCTCCGGTCAAAGAAAGCTAAACTTCAAAGAAATAATTTCTAAATTCTTGATAGGTAGTCACAGTGAAAAGCTTGGTTGTCATGGCGAAACTGTGTAGCTCATCTGGACCTTTGAAGAAACTCTGGTGCCCATATGATAATGATGTATCTTTGATGTTGCCCTCAACATTGAGTTCCTTTTCTTTGTCCACACTCCTTACTTTCTATCTGACCTATAGGAGACATGAAATTGTTCACAACCTACGTGGTCACATTTACTAATGTTACTTTAGGAGAAGGTTTACTGTATTGTTTAATATGACAACAGTCATACCTATGTCTTGGCAGTCCTTGTGCCCCCAAACCAATGGGCATTCCATCTTAAAGCAACACCATTCTAATATACTGTCAAGATAAGAGATTTTAATGTCTTGATTGTTAAAAAAAATTGCCAAATATGGGTTGCACTGAAAGTGTATTACAATAATAAGTTTGAGGAGTAAGAAACTTAGCTTGATACCTTTCAGCAAAGTAGTCTCTGCAAGAGAGTGCTTGAGGCACAGTGCTTGAGAAGGTATGACCTGGGACTCTTCTCATAATGCATACACTCCACATCTGGTACTAACATGTTCTACTATGTAAGCACAGATCTCATTAAGATTTTCATTCTTACCAGTCTCTCAGTCACAAGACTTATATTATATATCCTTGTGTGAAAGGTATACATGTTTATCAGTAAAACCTATTTTTTTTACCTCTGCTAATTTTAGCCTGACTTTTTATCACAATTGCTGGAATTTGTTAATGATGGCAAGTACATGATCAGAATTTGCACATCTCTAGTCTTGAAAATAGCAATAAAACTACTTTCTGAAACTTTTTTTTTTTTGGTGGTAGATAAATGGAACCAGACAAACTGCAAAGTCATTTTCTAGATTCTCAGAATTACTCCTTTTCCTTAAGCCAGTCTTACTGTATGGGGAAATATTTTACAGATACTGTAATTGGCAGTATTAGATATATAATACAACAGACATAAGTTCTGTCTTCACTGAAATAGGTAAGTAATGAACATAAAACAATTTTTATAAGTTTTTCAAATGAAGTAGGTGCTGACATTGGCAACCTGGAGAAAATCTTATCATTGAGAATATACTCATTTGAAGGAGGAGTAGACTCCCAGATTTCTGCTCCTGTAATCTTCCATTTGAAACTGTTCCTAAAAATATGCTCAAACCTATAAATAATAAAGGTATGCTGTTTTCATTTTCACCCTCATGACTATAACTGGAGAACAATATCAGTTATTTTGCAGGATTCAGGAAAAATGAGTAGCTCAGGAATACACACATGGTGCTGAATTAATGGATGTTTGTTCAATTGAAAGAAGAGAGTGAGGAATACAAATTTAGAATCTCTATTTCTATACATAGTTCATAAGATCTGAGAGGACATAATACATGAAAACTGTTTACAAAGGCAGCAATTGTAGAAGTATGGCTTGTATATAGGTCTGATTTATGTATAGGAGAGAGATAACAAGATTTGGAGTTTTGCTAGGTTGCATAGAGTGGCAATGTTCTGAATCTATGAGCTCTAGAGATATAAATGCCCATTGATGGCTTTGTTGGGGGAAGGCTATTAGATGGGATTTGTCATAATAGCTAAGAATCTGGCATTATGAATTTGATGACACTGTGAAATGTATTTATTAAATCTGGCTGACAGTAAAAAATGTAGGTCATTCTGCAATGATTGAATGTAACTATAGTTATAAAAGGACACCCCCCTACATACATACACACACACACACCACAAACACATCACAAACAACCCAAACACAAAAAATTAATTGTTGGAAAATGAATTTGTAGTCAGCTTACTAGCTGACTTAGGAGTACCATTTTGCTTTTTCAAGTATATGTTTATGTGCATATCTTAGTAAGAAACTGCCCTAGAAATTTCCACACAATATGTTGAATTCTTTTTCCTCTATGGAACCCCAAACTCACTTAACTATACAAGAAGTAACAGCATCAACAGGCATGCTAGTGTGGACTGGGCAAAGCCCTGGAACCCTCAGCCCTACATAAACAGGCAAATGAGGAATATTGAGAGCTGGAGAAATAGTCTTTTTTAGGGAAGAACTCACTAGTTGGTTATCCAATATCAAATGATCAGCTCTGAAGACAACATACAACTATCATACAGACCTAGCACATTACATTTATTAACTAGACCCTCACCTCCAAAACTACAGTTATTTTAAAAAGAGGTCATGGATTAGATTTGAACAAGATCAAGGAGGGGTTTGGAGGTAGGAAGAGGAAGGGGGAAATGATATAATTATATTATAATGCCAAAAATAAGTTTTAAGACATGGAAAGAGATAACTGACTCTAAAGAATGGGTCTTCCAACCCCTTCTGCACCCCCACATCATGTAGACATATGAAAGCATACACATACATATTAGTAAGTAAATGAAATAAAGGCAAATGAGAGAAAGCAGTAAAACTTATATAGTTTGTAAGATGTTGCTATATAGCTGTGCGTAAAACTAGAAAGTAACTTAAAAGTGAATTTAGTGGAACATTGCTCACTAATGAGCTATGCACAGTCTGACTCACAAAGTGAGTCCTATATGTGGATTCCCAGGTAAAAATCAGCTAAGCTACTTGTACATATTAGCTGTGTAAATAACGAGCTATGTAAGTTAAGAATGTTAACAAATTTTCATGAAAAAGAACTTTTTAGATATATAGAGAATCTCTGCCTCCATCTGTTTTGTCACTCTGTGTCTGTATCTGTCTCTCCATCTGTCTGTCTGTCTTTCACAAACACATATACACACTGATGCTTAGTCATGGAGTCATTTGAAAGAAGTATTGTATGTATAACTAATCTTAGGCAGTTTTCTTCATTGTGTTAAGCTCAGCATTAAATCACCCACACAATTCATGCTGTCATTATTCTTCATTCCCTCTTTTCATAACCAGATGTCATTTCTCTTCATTCAAGATTTCAAGGAGGATGTGAGTACAAATAAGTAGGAAAGTCCAGGTTTCAACAAGAATATACAATTAATGAATGAATGATTTTACAGTGCCCAAGGAACTAGAGAGAGTTCCACTCAAAGGAATCCCTAGTGGAGCAATTGGGTGTGCAATTGTGAAAGCTCTACTCAAGAAATGACAGGACTAAAGTAAAGCATATACAATAAGTGCAGTTATGACATTCAAAATATAAAAAGGTACCTTCCACACTCAACACTAAAATTTGTTAGAACCACCACCACAACAAAATATACTCATATAACACATCCACACCAAAACCCTGTATGAGGTACTTGATGGTGAATAGAACTTACATATCTACTCGTTTTATTAAACTTATAAGTAAGTCCAAGCTTTAACAACTTTTTCATAATTAAATAACCATCTCTTTGCAGGCAAAATAGGAGAAAATATGATGGAACATGAGAACTACACATTCAACAGTGACTTCATCCTTTTGGGACTGTTCTCTTCTTCAAAGACAAGCTTAGCTTTTTTCTCACTTATATTTTTCATTTTTATTATGGCTATAACAGAAAATACCCTCATGATACTCCTAATCCACAGGGATTCTCGACTCCATACCCCAATGTATTTCCTGCTCAGTCATCTGTCCTTCATGGACATCTTGCATATTTCCAACATTGTTCCTAAAATGATCGCCGACTTCCTCTTAGGCAGCAGAACTATTTCCTTTGCAGGTTGTGGCTTCCAGATATTTCTGTCCCTCACCTTGCTAGGTGGTGAGTGCTTTCTTCTGGCAGCCATGTCCTATGATAGATATGTGGCCATCTGCCACCCACTTCGCTACCCTGTGCTGATGAGGGATAACTCCAGTGGGCTCCTGGCTGCAGGCTCCTGGCTGGTGGGGATCTTCAACTCCATATTGCACACAGCTTTTGTACTCCATTTTCCCTTCTGCCACTCAAGGGTCATTGATCATTTTTTCTGCGAAATCCCTGCCATGCTGAAGTTGTCATGTATAGAGACAGCACACTATGAGCGAGGAGTTTATGTGAGTGGCATTATTTTTCTGCTGATACCATTTTCCATGATCTCTATATCTTATGTGCAGATTCTTCTCACTGTTTTCCAAATGCAGTCATCAGGGGCCCGGCAAAAGTCCTTTTCCACCTGTTTATTCCACATGGTTGTTGTCATAATGTACTATGGGCCATTCATTTTCACATATATGAGACCTCGCTCATACCACACTCCAGGGCAGGATAAGTTTCTAGCAATATTCTACACCATCCTGACACCCACACTAAACCCTATAATCTACAGCTTTCGGAATAAAGATGTCCTCATGGCTGTGAAAAACGTAGTCCAAAGTAATTTTCTGAATAAAAAATGAATAGAAAAATGCCTCATTTTTGTGTTTTGTAAACTCACATTCTTAAGCTTGCTTAGCAAATTTACTTCAGAGTGATGAATAATTGTACCCAGGTATATATTTATATATGTATACAGATGCCTATGCTATGCTGTAGTAAGGCAACAATAACACATTATCTAAGAAATCAAAATATTTTTAATGTATTTATAGAAAATATTGTGGAATTATGTGTGTCAATTTTCCAAACTAATGCAAAGGAAAAATATTTCTACTAAAATTGATTAATTCATTTTAATAATTGTGACAAATCAGAAATCTATATTTTAATTGGGAAATTTTTAATCATATTTGTAGCAGGAACAGCAGGGATGCCTCTAAGTAAATGCCAGGGGCCATGCAGCTGCAAAAGCATCTCCTTCAGGAGGACCTAATTGAGGACTGCCTATGACACCAGCATTCCTGCAGGAGGACCTAATTGAGGACCGCCTTAGAGAGCAAGGATTGCTGGTACAAATAATGCCAGCCAACCAGGAACTGTTATTTAGAATAGATACTTCTTGGAATCAGTGGAGGTGTGGGTAGAGAGTGTTAAAAGAGCTTGCAGTAGTGCTCAGATGAGCTTGCTGCAGCATTTGTCACCCACTCCCAGAGTCTGTGTTGTTGGCTCTATGCCAACTCACCCCCCAATCCCCAAGAGCTGGTAGGGTTGGGAGGAGAGCTGTCCAGGGTACAGGAATACATATCACATCCAATAATTTGAGCAACTGTCAATAAATAACATGATAATTTAAAATGAGAATATATAATATAAAGGTATAATTTGTGGACATTCACTAATTTGTTTTACATCCTTAAATTTTTAAATATTTTTAACTCATTTTATTTATTTACTTTTACTTAAATATTTGTTCATTATATAATTTCAATAGTTTTCCCTTTCTTTTTCTTCTTTCAAACCCTCTCACATACTTCTCTTGCTGTCTTTAGAATTTGTGACCCTCATTTTAATTGTTCTTCCATGATTATGTATATGTACATACACATATATTCCTATATATAACCTGCTCAGTATGTATAATATTACTTGTATGTATATTTTCAGGGGTTATTATTTGTGTATTAGATAACTATTTAGTGTGTTCTTTCCTGGGGAAGACTATTTGTTTTACTCTAATCATTCCGTAGTTGTCTTTAGTTCTCTTTTTAGAGTTGAGTCTTCATGAGTTTTTCCCTGTCCACAAGTCTATTGTTCTCTGACATGTGTATTATTGTCATTGTTGAGCTTATGTTTAGGTAGTCATTCTGGTGAGACTCTATGGGTATAGCCTCTGATATTACCAGGAGACAAAGTTTCACAGCAATTTCCTTGTTCCTCTGACTGTTACATTTTTTCCACCTTCTCTTTTATAATGATCTCTGAGCCTTAGCTGAGAGACTGTAGGTGTATCTGTTGAACCTAGCTTCCACAACTCTGCATTTTCATTGGTTATGGTTTTCTGTAATGATCTCTATCTGTTGCAAAGATAAGTTTTCTTGAGAGTTGAAGAGTAGACTTAACTGTTTATATAAGGACAGATATTTAGATTATTGTAGGGCTTATGCTGTTTTTCTAAAGTGATGATTTCCTCTAGTTACTATGTCTTCACTAGCACTGAATAGTTAGCTAGTTTGTCAATGCCTGGTGTGGTTTATCTCTTGCTGAGTGGGCTTTAAGTCCAACAAGACAGCTGTTGGTTACTTCTAAGGTATATTTGTCACTATTTTGCCCTTAGAGTTATAATGTCATGGTGTTCTTTGATGTGGTTCATAGGTGCCATAGCTGTGTAGGACTGTTGATTGCTCTCTTTGAAAGTTTTCATGACTCCTCTGATACCACAAAGACTAGTCTTGAGGGAGGAGACATTAAGGTCAGTTCCACCTCAGGGATCTCTGAACTCTGTTTCAAAAGTGCACAATATCAGCTCTTTTTGTTATTTTTTTGTGACAAGGTTTCTCTGTGTACTGTCCTGGAACTTGATCTGTAGACTGGGCTGGTCTCAACTCAGAGATCTGCCTTCCTCTGCCTCAGAGTGCTGAGAATTAAGGTGTGTACCCCCACTGCCTGCTTTCAACTAATTTAAAAATATTTTGCTTTATGTGCATTGGTTTTATGGCATATACGTCTTTTAACTAATTTTGTGCCTGCTGCTCTGGAGGCCAAAAGAGGATATCAGTTTCCCTGAAACTGGAGTTCCAGACAAATAATCCATTAATTATGAGTTATGGATCAAAATAAAGTAGGTTCAAACAAGAAATAAAAGTGGCTAAGAAATAGCTCAAAATATTCATCATCTCTAGAAAATAGGAAAATGCAACTTAAAACAACATTGGGATTTTACTATACCCTAGTCAAACAGCAGAAGTCTAGAAAACAACTGACAATACACGTTGGAGAGAATATGGAAGAAGGGAATCCTTATTCATTGTTCCTGGGATTGCTATCTATTCAAGTCACTCTAGAAATTTGTCCAGTAACTATTTCTGTAAATGGTATTTATTAACTCTATTAGTTCTTAATATGACCCATCCAGCCCCCAATAATCAAGACTGAGTCATAGATTTATTTAATCAGCTTTAGCACAATTACTGGGGGATTAGCCATAATCTACTTTTTACAAGTTAGACTCTCTATTTTTTAATTGTGCTCTCCAATTACTTGCTGTTTGAGTCTTACCTGGACTGTTTTTTATCTCAATCAGCCTGTCCTAAGGGGTCATTCCTCTCTGCTACATGCTCCTGGTCTATCATGTCTAATGGAGACTGTTCTTTTCTGTTTTCTTTTGCCTTCTTTCTCCTCTTTCTCTCTCCTCATGGTCCCTACCTAAGATCCCCAGCCTAGTAACTGAACTCTCACTTACATCTATTCTCCCCTGTGATTGACTCCAGCAATTTTTATTTAATCAGTCTGAGAAGAAAGATAAACAAAGTTTATACAACATCATTTGGTGTATATGAGAATCATCTTTTCAAGACAACAACCACATCGTGGGGACCAATGTTTAGCATTTGAATATATAGCAGCACCAGACCAACCCCCAAAAGATATCTCTCAAAAAAGTAAAAATAAATATTATATTACCCAACTATACTACTTCTTGGCATATTTTCAAAGGACTCAACATTCTCCTCCACAGATACTTGCTCAGAATTGTTCATTACAATTCTATTCACAATAGCCAGGATGTGGAAACAACCTAAATGCCCTTCAGGTGATAAATGGATAAAGAAAATATGGTATGTATACACTATGAGATACTATTCAGTTGTAAAAAAATAAAAATAAAATCATTAATCTGGTAGGAGAATGGATGGAACTAAAAAAGATTATGTTGATAGAGGTATCCTAGACCCAGAAAGACAAAAGTTATTTGTTCTCCCTCATTTGTGGTTTCTAGGTCCAGGTCTTCAAGTATGAGTATATAACCTAGAGTAACTAAAGAAACAAGCAGAGTGAAAGGGAACCATAAAGGGAGAGGAGTAATAGAGAGGGGAACAGGAAACCACCAAAGATTTGAATTGGGAAACAGGAAAAACAGGGAGAGGGACTCTATATAGGAAGGGAGAGGAAAATAAATACAGAAGAAGGAAGAGTAGAAGTAAAACAAATGTAAAGAAATTTGAAAACTCACAAGGAAATATATATATATATAATATATGTGTATGTGTGGGCCTGTGCCTGGTGTGTATATTTTAAATCATGATTTCCAAATTGTGTATATATGTATATATAAGTTAAATAACATTTTCTAATGCTCCCCTTAAGAGCTATAGACTCTCTCTTTAGTAAAACTCCCAAGTCAGGCATGCGAATTCCCACTTTAGATTATTAACCATGGTTGTTGAAGAGATTCTAAAAACTTTATAGGATATTTGATTAATGGTTTTATTAATGGAGAGAGGTGGATGATAAATCTTTGTCTTAGGGCTTCTATTGCTATGAAAAAACACCATGACCAAAATTAACTTGGGAAGCAAGTTAAGACCCTGGGACCTTTAAAAGTTGGGTTCTTTTATATCATGATATTAATGTTAATATGAGATTTTCAGACAAATGAGAAAGGAAATGTTGTAGTTAAGTACAGATGTATTTATTTGTTATGTTGAGAAGAGATCAATTGTCCTGGATAACTTTGGTTGGTCCATTGGTTGGTCAGTGGATTGGTTGTTTGGTTAATTTGATTTTGCAGACTTGACATAAGCTGCAGTCATTTAGGAGGGGTGTATTTTACCTTATAACTCTCATGTAGCCTTTTACCTCTCATGTAACTCTAAGGGATGTCCAGGGCAGGAACTCTAGCCAGGAACCTGGAGTCTGATGGTGTCTGGCTTTTTTTCTCCCAGTTTTCTCAGTTTTTTTTCTTATACATTCCAAGACCATCTGCCTAAGGATAGAATGATCTACAATAGGCTGGGTCTTCTCATACCAATAAATAATCAAGAAAATATCCCATAGACTTGCCTACAGTCCAGTCTTATTAAGGTATTTTGTGAATTGAGATTCCTTCCTCCAAGATGACTGTAACTTATATCAAATTTACAAAACCAAATCAAACCAAACCAAACAAGCCAATCAACCAATATTATCCAGGACAATCTATCCATTCTCAATATTACAAACAAACACATATATATTTAACTACAACATTTCCTTTCTCATTTGTCCCCAAATGCCATATTAACATTAATGTATAAAAAATCTAAACCTTTAAATGTTCCAGTGTCTTTAAAAATCTAATACTTTAAAAGTTCAGTCCTTTTAAAACTCCCAAACTTTCTTTAAAAGTTCAAATCTTTTCTTTAAAAAATCAAGTTTATAGAAATTTTAGAGAAACTAGGAACCCTTTTTGAAAAAATTAAAGGATCTTTAATGTGAGCTCCAGTAAAATAAAAAAATAAGTTATGATTGTCTAGCTATGGCTTGTCTCTTCAGTCTGGAGGAGCTTTGCCAGACTTGACTCCCCATGGCAACTTCCAGGGGCCCCAAAACTAAACAGCTTGGAGCCCTGCCTGATCATCCATCTGAGTTGGATACTCCCACCATCCTAGCTGGGCTGCATGAGATAGCTGACAGAGGTGAGTGGAGGATGTGACCTGTGGAGCCCTGCTGTCTAGCTGTAGCTGGGCTGTCTGGTCTGGGGGAAACTTGCAGGTCACCAAGAGTGTCCTGTCTCCCCATGAAAACCTTTTTGGCCCATAAAACTAATCAGCTTGGAACCCTGTCCAACTACCAATCCTAGTTGGACCCATCTGCCATCCAGTCTGGGTCTGTCTGGGACACACCTGCAGAAGATGGCCCTCCAGGGCTACTGCCTGCAGAGTGGGATTTGTCTGAGGCACAGCCAATAGAGTAGGGTACCCTGATATCTTCCCACCAATGTCCTACTGCCATCAGGATCATCCAGCCCATACCAGGGATAACTAGATGTCTAAAAGAGAGTTTAAGAACACAGCCAACATGATCCAGGGCAATATGACACCACCAAAGCCCAGCTACACTGCTACAACAAACCCTAGCTTTCCTAATGAAATTGAAGCACAAGAAGAGGATCTTAAATCCAACCTTATATGAATGATAGAGACCTTTAAAGAGGACATGAATAGATCACCTAAAGAAACACAGGAAAATGCATACAGACAGGTGGAGGCATTAAAAGAGGAAGCAAATAAATATAAAGAAATACAGGAAAATACAACCAAACAGGTGAAGGATATGAATAAAGCTGTCTAAGACCTGGAAAGGGAAATGGAAGCCATAAGGAAAATACAAACTGAGGCAATCCTGGAGATGGAAAAACCTAGGAAAGCAAACAGGAACTACAGATGTAAGCATCACCAACACAATATGGATCATTGAAGACAGAATCACACATATAGAAGAGAGAATAGAAGAAGTCAGAATATCAGTCAAAGAAAATGCAAAATCTAAAAAGTACATGATATAAAACATCCAGGAAATCTGGGACACTTTAAAAAGATCAAACCTAAGAATAATAGGAATAGTAGAAGATTCCCAGTTCAAAGGCCCAGAAAACATCATCAACAAAATCAAAGTAGAAAATTTCCCCAACCTAAAGAAAGAGATGCCTATAAAGTTACAAGAAGCTTATAGAACACAAAACAGATTGGACTAGAAAAGAAAAATCTCTGATCACATAATAACCAAACCACTAATACAGGAGAAGGAAAGAATTTTAAAAGGAGCAAGAGGAAAAGGCCAAGTAACAAATAAAGCAGACCTATCAGAATTACATTAGAGCTTTCAGTCTGGAACTTGTGCCTGGAGCAGTCCTTGGGTGCTAGCTCTGCACACAGTCCCACAACACCCAAAGGAAAATCTACTCCTAGGTGCTCTAACATGCGGAAGATCACAGGTGAGGCCACAATATCTGCCCCAATCCCAGAGTACCTGGGACCTCCAGGATCCAAGGACTCAGGAACTCCGCCCAGCCAGAGGCACAGGTTCCTTCCAGCTTGAACCAGAGACTGGAGCAGACCTGGGGCACTGGC
>JADRCC010554194.1:0-10152 GCA_019843855.1 Hylomyscus alleni
GGCAGGCATTCTCTGTCTCCCTTGTCCTTTAGCTTTGAAGGCTTCCTCGTGGTGAACACACATTTTCAAGCACTCTATTTTCAATTTACCTTAAACTTCTGACTCCACTTTCAGAATTTTCCTGCTTTACTTTAAGTCTGAGTCTGGCTGTCAACACCACTTATTGAATGCCAGCTGTGAATAGATTCAAAAGGAATCAAGGCAATATTTTCCTTCCATAAAGAAAAACCATGTTGGTAAATTAAATGTATTCCTACTAAATCACATCAAACATTAAAAAACCCGAAATAATCAAATATCAATTTATCATAACCACTATGCATATTAAAAATCATGAAATATTGTTTTTGAATGAGAATGTTGACAAATTCTTTTCAGGGAATTTAAAAACTCAAGCCTATCTCATAACATAAAATAAAAAGCACACTGGCTACTCCTAAATATAGCTATAATAAAATGAAATCAATAGGTGGCAAAATATAATAATAAACCTAATATCAAAGGAATTAATAAAGTACCTTATCTCCCAGACAGGTGGATGGATAGAGAAAAAAAATACTTAGAATGCAATAGTATATGTCTCAAATTAAACCTGATTGAGCACATCACATGCAAACTACAAAAGAAAGTAAAGCCCAGCCAGATGCTGTCCTACCTGTGACAGCTGCAGATGTGAACACTGAATACAAATCAGGAGTAGCATGGTCGTGAGGGACATTGACTGGTAAGGCTCCAGAGGAGAACACACTTTCCCTCTGTTATTTGGTTAGTTCCACTCTGAAAGAATTTATTGTGCATTAGAGTTGTAAAACAAATGCACAAACAAGCAAATGAAAACCCTTTAATTCCCTATATGTGAGAAATATTTCTATTTAAAAATTCAGTAATTGTTTAAATATGATTTTGAATATTTATTGATGTGCAGGATTGTCCTCCCACTGAACTAATATCTTCCATCCTACACCCCGACAATAAAGTGACAATTGAAAATGACCACCATCGTCTGTGAAAGCACCACTTGGGGGTGGGAATATGCCTGTTGTGGAAGAAAGGACAGATATTTAAAGAGTAAGGGAACAAACATCAGAGAACTCTTTTCAATATTAAGGGTTCCTAAACATTTTTTTTTCCAAATGACTTTGAAAATTATGACTTATCACACTTTCACAGTGGTTATTATGCTTGAAGTGTTGTAGACACTCGATAGATATTACCTTATTTAATGCACATAGCACTATTATAAGGAATACACTATTGTTATTTCCATTTTGTAGATTAAAAATTTTGAATGTTAGAATATTTATCTAACCTCAATATACAACTAAAAACTATTGACAGTCAACTATATATGCATGTGCTTTGGTAAGTGCTGTACTGTAAAGAAAACATAAAGATCTTGTTCCTAGTGATTTCTGTCCAGTAAGTCTCAGATAGAAGAGACAAATTCACATGTTTAAATAAGAATTACTCATACAATGAAAATGGAAGTGACTTGTTCTTGAGAGCCAAAGCACTTTCAGTGGGAACAGAATGGACCACATGCAGGGAACTGGAGTCAAATTATAATAAAAATCAAGGAGAAACAGCAAGTGGGGAAATACCTAAGCAGGACTCTGAAAAGCAAGCTAACATGCATCACATCTCACTACCAAGTAGCCAAAAAGGTAACTATGCACTATTCAAAAGAATTAAATACATCAAATGTCCTCAATAAGAGGAAGAACATAAATAGCACTAATAAACATGGAATGGTGGTAAGTAGAATACAGTCAACAAGCACATAAAAACAAGAGTCAATCGGAAGCTGGAAGAATTAAACTGGATTCTAGTCATGGTGTGAAATAAGTGACAACTTTCAATATGAGAGTCACGAACTAATTAGTTAATAAGTGATGCATATATAAGGGGTGTTAGCAGGTTATTTTATGGTCACCAAGTCTAGCATTAGGCAAGAAAGAGGTAGAAGCAATGCTATCATACTAGCAAGATTGGGATACATCATACTATACTGCACAGCATGGGGCACTGGAACTGTTTCTAGAAGATTTCCAGATCACCTCGTCACTGAAGTACTAACAGATGTGAATACTTTAGAGAAAGCTGGTGGTTATGATTTTAATCAATTGCTCAAAATTGTTACCCTCACAAAAATACTTTGGAAGTTCTGTCAAGTGCTCTGTTGAAGTCTGGATATAATATTGTTTTCCCCTTTTCTGTTTTTATGATAGGTTAAAAAATGACTGATAGTAACTATAAAACTAGGGACCTGACAAATGTTACTGAGTGTTCTCTCACTAATCCCTCATTTGTGACAGGTTGTAAGTGGGAAAACAAAAAGCTGTTCTACCTCCGCTAATCCCTACATTTACAGTGGCTGGTAGCAATAAACTACATCATCTAAGACTCATGAAAATGATGTCCAGGTCATATCTTGCACTTTATACATGAGACCTTCATCAATTTACTTAAATTTCTCTGCCTTCTCTATAAAATGAAATGTATAATTCCTAATCTATATTCCCCACTAGATTGCTATAAAATCAAGTATTACAATGCATATTAAATATATTGAAGTTCTACTCAAAGATAGTGTGGTGTGAATGTCAATGGACTGGAAATGGACAAATCTAATCAATTAATATATAGTTGTTTCTCTAGCCTATGGACTGAGAACACTTATCTGGAGCAGTGATCTGTAAGAGAAGCAGAATGTAAGCCTTGTGTGTAACCCTAAATGTTCCAGAAATAACACTGAAAGAGACTAGATAGAGATGATATTATAATACAATTTATTTAACAATATCTAAAATACAATAAAAATAACAGTATCAACTTCTGGTGGAGATATTTTACATTTCATCTTTTCACAATGATTCTGTTAATTTGATGTGTGTTTCACATTTTGATTATGTTTTAACTTGGATTTCTTACACTTTAGGACTTGCAGCAGTATAGATCCAGATGATGAGCAAGTTCTCTTCCGTTC
Source organism: Hylomyscus alleni (assembly GCA_019843855.1). Classification (NCBI taxonomy): domain Eukaryota; kingdom Metazoa; phylum Chordata; class Mammalia; order Rodentia; family Muridae; genus Hylomyscus; species Hylomyscus alleni. The sequence continues at coordinate 2,987 of JADRCC010554194.1, forward strand.
TTCATTTTGATAGATAGATCATTGATATAAATCTCATTATGTCTCATCTTTAAAAAAGCTGAAGTTTAAATCAACATTAAGATGAATAAGTAAAACTCTGAGTGCTTTCTAGTATCAGGAGTTAGGAATATACAACACAATCATTCTTTTCTTGATCCATGATAAGAAACCATACCAAGAATTTCAGTATATGAACAATGTGCTTTGATGTATGTAAAAGTGACATGGTAAAAATTACACATTTACCAATAGAAAAGATATTCAGACCTTTCTTTTTACAGGAGACATACACAATTCTATATCTATATGTCATTTGCTGTATTTATTGTCAAGTTAATCAAATACTCACCACATAGCTGAATCATAACATCCTCACTCTGGTCCAGTATTCCATCACACAGAATTTACTTATTGTAAATAAACGCATCTACATGAAGATGAAAACAGTCATATAATAATTCCACAAACAGTTTTCAAGTCATTCAAAAACTGTCTTTTTTGTTATTATCACCCAAGAAGCTCTGACAAAGAGCCCTGAGACCAGCCATTTCTTTAGCTAATGAAACCTTAACTTTAGATGCAAACAGAATGTCATCATTATAATCATTCTAGATTTTAGTCACAAAATAAAAATAGAAATTTCTTTTACCTAGAATCAATGTCAACAGATATTTTTCTGTTCTTCTTTAGGAAAAGTTCTTAAATATATAAACTTGAGGGGTGTCCATAGCACATTATCCTTCTAGAGCATGCAATTCTCCTCATAGTCCATTGATCACACTGCCATGAGGAATAGATCTCACTGTTTACAATACAGCAGCCTGAATGGGCTGTGCTTCCCCTGAGAACATCAACCATATCTCATATAGATTATCAGCCCAAGTTACTTGGTTTGTCTTACACCTCTGAAATTTGCTTCCTGGAAATTGCCCCAGAACATACATAGCATCACTTCTGTCACATTTTCAATGTCATTTCTTTATATTAAAAAGATCACAGTAATCTCTCTCTGAAGTAGAATAAGCTGGCAACAGAGCATTCTTTCTTCTCATTGAAGGTGCTGATTGAAATACTAACATCGGGGGGGAAATAGCTTGAGGTAAATTATCTATAAAATGACACTTCCTTAGCTAATCACACATTCACTAATTTTACTGTGTTCTTCATGATACAATTTCACAGAAATTCATTAAATACGTTCTATAATAGAGAAAATCAAGTTTACTTAATTATGATTTTAATTATTCAAATTATAAATATGTTTATATATGTTTTAGAAGTTTGTAGTTTTCAGACTACAAATTTTGAGTAGTTTTTAATTAGTCTGAAAACCACACAATCTAAAAGATATTTATATATTTATTTGGAGGGCAGTATATGCACACCACAGTGTGAGCACGGGGATTAAAGAACACCTTACAGAACATAGTTATCTACTATACTATGCAGGTTTTGAGAATGGGATGCAGTCATCAGCCTTGGCAGCAGGCATATTGACTTACTGAGCTATCTGACTAGACCCAGAAAAACCTTGGCTCCTTAGCTCTTTAATCCAAAAGGAAAGATATTTTTAGTATCAATTTGTATCTTTCACTTGAATTGACACAAAATAAATGCACTGTATTTATCAAGTATTGTCTCTTATTGCAATATATGCTGATCAAATTGGAACAAACATAGTATTTTCCTATCATTTTTAAAGGTTTATTTCTCATTTTAATTCTCTCCCTGTATGTCTCTGTCTCTGTCTGTCTCTGTCTCTGTCTCTCTCTCTGCATGTGTGTGTGTGTGTTTGTGTGTTTGTGTAAATGAGCTTGTGTGTATGTGCATAAGTGCAGGTGAGTAAAGGTGTCTGGGAAAACCAGAAGAATTGAACTCTCTGGAGCTGGAGTTAAAGGTAGTTGTGAGCCTCCTGCTATGGGTTCTTGAAATCAAAGTTGTATCCTCTGGAAAAGCAGCAAGTTCTTTCAATCACCAAACTATCTCCCTAGCCCCCTCCTATCGAGCTTTATGTTTACAGATAGGAAGCTCTTTCATTTCATCATAAAATACATAGTATAGAACTAGACCCTTACATTGGCAATAGACCAAGCCCTAATCCTACACTATTGTGAACAAGAAACTAACCTATTCTATTGTACTCTTGAATTCTAAGACTCACTATTTACATGTAATAGTGTTTTATATTTATTACCCAACTTCCATTTATCCTCCACACCTCTTAATCTCCAGTAATTTTTATTCCACTCTTCTACTTTGAGATATTTTTTTAGTTTTACATGCAGAAGTGAACTTGTGGTATTTATCTTTCTCTTTTAGTCTCAATTCAATTAACACAATCTTCTCCATTTTCATATATTTTGCCATGAGTGACATGATTTCATTCTTCTTGTGGCCTAATAGCATCCTATTTGTTTATGTGTACCCTGTTTTCTAAATCCATTCACTAATAAAAAGCCACTTCGTCCACCTGGTATAGATGGTACTACAAACACTAGGGTTTACAAATATCCATTCGATGTCTTGACTTCACTTTCTTTGGCTACATACAGTCACTTCTGAAATTGTTGAATAAGTGGTAGTTTCTATTTTTAGCATCTTAAAAATGAGTTCCGTACTGGTTTCTGTTCCTTTTCTATCCATTTTAATATATCTCATATTTATGATATCAAATGGCATTAGTAAATTAATTAATAAGTTGAATTGCTCAACTCAATGAATTTATATTCATATATTTGATTTTTATGCTCATTTGACAGGATTGAACATTCTTTTAATATCTTCATAATCTCTTCACTTGGAGTCTAAACTCTCTTTCTCCTACCTACCTCCTCATATTCTGTACACTCTTACAAGCCTCTTCCTGGGCTTGTGCACTTCGTGATTACACTTGAGCCGCATTGCTGATTTCAAAGTTGTATCAATAGTTAAGACCTACCCTGAAAATCAGATGCTTCTGTGAAGCAATCTTCTTATCTTCTGCTTTAGCTCTATAATTAAAACCCCAAATTTAACATTTGTGAGATATGGTTTTTAAATTTTAACTCTGAAATGAAATCCGGTGTGATTATTTCATTTGTTTATTGTCTGATAAGTCACTAAACTAAGCTATCATTAACTTGATTGTGCAAGACTAGAAGATAGGGGTCATTTGTGAATTCTCCATTAACATGCCCTTCTCCATTCACTCATCTCTGTGATGTCGTCCCACCCACACAACCATGTTAACCTCATCCTTGGTGCACTTCAATTTATTTTCCTCACTTGAGCCTCAATACCCAGCCTTGGGTTCCTGTACCTGAATTGAAGAAAACTTCAAATGTGGCCTGATTGCACTCCCACTTAAAATTTTCATGATTTGTCATTAAATCAGAGACGACTGGTGTCCTCAGTACAGGTTCTGTGTTGCAGTGTTCTGACACCAGTCACCCTTTCCATCTTCAGCCATCATGAACACCTTCTAGTTCCTAGGCCTGGTTAAGCCAGCATCAAACATGGTGCCTCTTCACATGCCAGTCTCAATGCCTTCCTAACAAAAACTCTACACATGTGTACATACTCCAGCATATCCCCTCTCAGCCTGGATGTCCTTTGAAGGGGAAATTACTGGCATCTCTGTCTATGTGACAGTTTGGCTGTATGCCATCATTGGACTGTTTCTTTAAAACATTTATTTTAAAAAATTGCCATATATTTGTCTGTTAGTCGTTTTCAATGACTGACTTCTCTCATGCACGGCAAATTATAAGAAGGCAAGATTATTCATTTGGCTGACTATTATATATCTGACATATAGATTCTTTTTTGTTTTGTTTTGTACAAATAAAGTTTTATTGAAATACAGTTATATTCATTTGTTTATTGAGTGATGATGGCTGTTTTAATGCTAGGAAGATAGGATTAGGCAGTTAGGACACAGACAACATGGCCTCCTTGGCCATGGTACTTGCTCTCAGATCTTTTATAGAGCATGTGGACTGACACCTAGCTCAGTAAAAAGTGCCACTTGTCTTGCTATACACTTTCATAGTTTTCAGAGAGATCCAAAGAACTACAGTTAGAGAAAATATGTGGACAGAAGCTCAGTGTGGGGGGTGCAAACCTGTAAGCTAGTGTTTGGTAGGTGGAAGCAGGAAGATTTAAGAGCCTGTAGCTAGCATGAGCTATATGAAAACTGGTCTTTTTTTGTTTTGTTTTGTTTTTTGTTTTTTCGAGACAGGGTTTCTCTGTGTAGCCCTGGCTGTCCTGGAACTCACTCTGTAGACCAGGCTGGCCTCGAACTCAGAAATCCGCCTGCCTCTGCCTCCCAAGTGCTGGGATTAAAGGCGTGTGCCACCACCGCCCGGCCGAAAACTGGTCTTTAAAAAGTAGGAATAAATGACACGTGGGTTAAGGCTTTTATGACATTCCTGATAGTTTAAAGAAGGAAATTAAAAATGTAAAACACTAGGCAATAATTTTAATGAACTGGAATATTACAGAGAAAACCGAGAAGCAGTACAATCCATACAATTATCACTTTCATGTCAGTGATATTCCTTGTGTTGGCTATCTCCTGCTGACAGAATTATAAGTGGCTGACAGACCGTATCCACCATCTCAGTACACAGGCCTCTTTCTCTGAAAACTCTCCAGAAGAGATGAAGAGGGAGGGACTAGGAACTGTGAGGCATTGCCTAGGGTCCCAGTGCCCAGGACTCAGAACTTCAGGGGAATGATAGGCCAGTACTTCAGCTGCTTTCTATCACAGTGCTTGTCAAAGCTCAGCTGCACAGCAGTCTTCATGTCCAGGATCTTGGGATCACTGTTCCCATATAACCACTTCACCTCTGCTTGGCGCCACTGCCGGGGCTTCTCAGATGGGGGCTCCATTGACCTGTGGTGGTTAAAATACAGGCCATTGTCCACATTCACATAGTTATTCAGGCACTCCATGTCTTGCTGCTGCTGTCGCCGTGGCTCTTCTCTGTGACTATCAGTCTGTGTGAAGTAATGGCGAAGCTCCTGGGTGATTTCCATTTTGCTCAGGTGGCACTCCACTTCGTCATCTGAATCTGACTCCAGCTCTTCCTCTTCACCCAGTGCTTCATTTTCTCTTGTGGATGCCTGAAGTCTATCGCTGTTATGCATAGGCTGCCTAGGGCTTTTGAGATGGGAAACTCTGCAGAGAGACTCCTGCTGGCCTTGAGAGTTCCAAGAATATCCGGCCTCCTAAGCAAGAGCCTTCCTGGGAAGAACTCCATAAGGGAAGAACCGTAGGAAAGTGAAATAGGAATCCCTGAACTATCTGTAGACATTCTGGTGCCTTCACATCTAACGCATTGCATGATGATAATGTTGCCAGGGCCTTGCATATACTGGGTGAGAATACCAAGATGCAGTAGCCCTCCATTTTGAAGCCATTGTTGTTATCTCTGATTGCAAAAGTCCAAGTGGGAACTCGTGAGCACACGATTTGCAGATCTAAGGCGGTGGGCAACAACACACCTAGTTCTTGTGGTGAGGAGGAGGAAGAACTGACTGTAGATCCTTATTGATAATTTTACTACTTGGTTTCCAATACTTTCGCACTTGTTTGCAGCATATCAGTAAATGGCATTGTAAAGAAAACAGCTTGGTACTGTGTTAAATTCCATGTTAATTCCCCATCTCATGCAACACTACACAACATAATGTTATTTGGCTTGTGTTCGAAGGAAAACCAAAGAAAGGCCAATGTAAATCTATAACCCAGAATGTGCTCCTAATAATACCATTGCAACAGGTGTTCCCTTCTTATCAGCAGTATAAATCACTACTATTACACCTATAACTTATGATTAAAAAGGCAAATAGTAGGAAAAATTGAGAATAGAGCTACAAAACACATGCTCAACTTAAATTATTTGTTTCTTCTCAATTTTTCTTTCCTATCATGCATTTAAAAAAATCACTCAGGCCAGAAAATTCATTCATAGTCCAGTAAGTTTCAAAATGAGGAGTTTTTTTGTATGAAACAAAGAACACATTTAATTAAATAAATAATTGATGATGATGATTTAGTAAATTCTGTCTGGAGGTGTTCTTTCTTTTTGCTAGGAGATGTTTAAGTGAAGATTAAAGACTGCTTTGGGGCTCTTAGGTGAAGAAAATGCTGAAGTCACATCAGCCTGTTATTGTTGAAGTCACTGTAGTCAGTAAATACAGCTAATGAGAATCATGCCTATACTCTGAGTCAATGATGTTTGGAGATTATTGATGCAGTACAAGTAAGTGATGTATTGACCAGGAATCAGGACTGCTATTGTGTGTGATTTTATCTAACAATGACTGGATTCTTAAGTCAGGTCAATATAGGTAGGCACCTGCAAAGGAGGTTTTGTACCAAGGTACAAAGGAAAGATAATTGGTTTTATTTTTTGTTTTGAAGATTTATTTATTTTTATTTTATGTTCACAAATATTTGCCTGTATGTATGTATATATGTGTAGTATGTGGGTCCCTTGTAACCATGGAGACCAGAAGAGGGCATCAGATCCCCTGAAACTGGAGGTATGAATTTGAGCAACCATGTAGGTACAGTGATACAATCCTGGATCCTCTGCAAGAAATGCAAATCTCAAAAATCTGCTGAGTCATCTCCAACTCCAAGTGTATTGATTTTGCCTTATTGGATTTATAGTAGAAGAACTCTTATTATTTTACCTGCTTATAAATGAATACTGCCCAACCAAAACATGGAAACCATATTAGAATACTATTAATTTGCTTTAGAAAGGAATTATCAAAAGTTCACTTTTTAATAAGAATATTAAAATTTAATTTAAAATTTCAAAAACAGGATTACCTATGGGTGAAGAGGCAGGATAATCACAATTCTATAACTCTAATCATAAAAAATATTGCATAGATAATAGGATCAACAATTAGATGATCCTAGCATTTATAGGAGGGATGCTTCCGAGTCAGTGAGGACATTAAAAGTCAAAGCACAACTGACACTGTGCACAGACTTGTCTGTCAGCTAAGGGACTTTGGCATGGAGTTTCACCATTTCCCACAGATATTTGGAATGATAACTAAAAGTGACCATGGGAGTTCCAATATGTCATGACATACCCAGATAATAAGTACTAGTCGGATTTGAATTTCCATCTGCTAAGAAAAAAAACACAATAATTTAGCTC
>JADRCC010554195.1:0-10753 GCA_019843855.1 Hylomyscus alleni
GTCCTCTCTGACCCATGAAAACTTCCTCCTCCATCGAATTTTCTGACAAACCTCAGATGTCTTCTGTGATACTGTAATTGGCACAGGAAAAGATGTCAGACTCCTCATATGTCAGGCTGCTGAGGTTCATGGAGGCTGTGCTGGACATTGGGTCTGTACCCAGTATGGTTCTTTCCTCAAATTTCTGACCTTAGTTTGTAGGATCAATGTTGAGGCATATCCATACAATCAACTCATTCTCATATATAGACTTCTGCTCACCCAGAACATTTAGGGAATAGAGAATCAATCTGAGAAAAATCCTTATAGAATATTTTTTCTAAATATCCAGGTCTCTTCAGTTCAGACCAGAATTACTTAATCTGAACATGAGAGTAGACCTGAGAGGAGAGATTGCCATTTTGACATTAGCATTTGCCGTTCACTCCGGCCTGGGGCTTGTAATGACCTCATCTGTAGCTGCTGCCACCAGGTAGAGAAAGATCCAGCCTAAATAAGATGAAGTAATAAATCACATGTTCTGGGACTATGGAAGAGTGTACTAATGTGATACTGCTGGTTATGCAAACATCACTATATTACTGAGACTGTGAAAGAAGGAAGTATAAGAGGAAAACTGTACATAAAATCTCAGAACATGCATAGTGTTGATGAAGATTTTTTTTTTTTGGTATTTTTGAGACAAGGTTTCTCTCTATAGCTCTGGCTGTCCTGAAACTCACCTGTAGACCAGGCTGGCCTTGAACTCAGAAATTCACCTGGCTCTGCTTCCCAAGTGCTGGGATTAAAGGCATGCACCACCACCACACAGCGAAGATGCTTTATGAAAAGTGATTTCATAATATTTTTGACCAACCTACAGGAATTGTATTTACATGCCTGTACATTCTGATACAAAAATTTTCAAATTCTAAGAGACTGGAACTTCTACTGGAACACACAACCAAGGGTTAACAGCATACCTGAGGTCACTTAATACTTAAGATTATAAAGGAGTGTTTGTTTGCCCAGATATTGAAGATTTGGATTTTATAAGACAAATTCATTTTATAGTTTATTTCCAACAACTTCAATAAAAGTTCTGTTCTCTCATGATCCAGTGATATTTTTATTATACATCATTATAGGTTTCCCTTTTTATTCTTTTATGGAGTAAGGAACATGTCAATGGACATGGTAACTGGTGAAGAGATTGACAAGGTATGGTGAACTGTAGATTTATCCAAATAGCATCACGTTAGTCATAGATGTCCTTTTACAAAGATGACAAAAGCACTATAGTACTGTGAGGAGGAGACCAGAAATGGAACTGAGTCCAGCTAGAGAAGAACTGGAGGGAAAGGTCTAAAAAGTCATATGGGATAGGCAGCAAGGTGCTCTGGTCCAAGTTTAATATTCCTTGAAGGAATATACCCCATATACCTTCCCTGAACCCTGGGTAGATGTGTGGATGTAACTTCAGGGAGTAAACTCTCAACAGATTTTTGGTCTGAGTCTGTTGCTTCACTCCAGGACAATGTTAACACATTGATTTGCTGATGGTGCTTTGTGGTAGTGATGATGATGATGATGATGATGATGATGATGATGATGATGATGATTTTGATGGCAACTTCCAAAAATGCCTAACTTTTGAGAATTAGAACCTTCTCAGATGTCTACAGCCATACCACCCTGAATGTGCCCAATCTCGTCTGATCTCGGAAGCTAAGCAGGGTCTGGCCTGGTTAGTACTTGGATGGGATACTGCTTGGGAATATCAGGTGCTGTAGGCTTAAAAAAAGAAGAAGAAGAAGAAGAAGAAAAGAACCTTCTCAGATATATGCAGGGAATATTTGCCTTTCCAACAGGTTAAATACTTGAAAACTCAGTAAAAATTACTAAAATAAATAAAATTACTTAAAAATATTTATATAACAATGATTATTGTACCACTATCATGAATAATTAAATTATAAATATAAACTAAATATATATAAAAATGATTTTATCAAAAAGGCATGCTTATATACATACATATATATACATATTGTGTGTGTGTATGTATGTATGTGAATAAATTTTTGACCAGAAATGAATAAGAAATTTTCATTATTTTTGGAAACATGTTTGCATTTAGAGATTACTGTATTAATATAGTCTGTAAATCATGGACATTAAGTGTGATTCAAAGTATTAACTCTTATGTATTTCAGAGTTATAAACTACTATGTATGTAAATACATAATGATATACCAATGAAATTTTCTGGGAGAATAAAAGGAAAATAAAATGACAAGAGATTACAGGAGAAATATTCACAGTGTTCAAAATACACTTGTATAAAAATTCTATGCATGTGCAGAATTGTTATTTCTATATTTTATAAGGATTTTTTTCTTTGAAATTTACAATCATATATGAACTATGCCTTGACCAACAACTACTCTCTGGAATCTCACCATAAACTACCACTACTAGGTCCCTGTTGTTCCTCTTGGAACCTTTCAATAAGTCTCTTTCTAAACATCCTAATCTCTTCTGTTTCATTAACTAGTAACACAGTGAATTTAATTAGTATTACCTATATACATATAGATAATCACTAATAAATAGTGAACCTCCAGAAATCTTCCCCTTAAAATAGATTACATTTTGCCCATCAGTCATCAAATGCTACATGACAGCTTAGTGTCAGACCTAAGAGTTCTTCTCCATTCATGTTATAAATTTTTAATTGTCATAATATTCTTAATGGTGATAAAAGGGTACACCTGCACCAAGTTAGATATATTAGCCTCAAAGGATGACTTATATAATTCAGTTCTAAGGGATTTAACTGATATTGGTTTGATTGCTAGTAGTCATCTTTACCTGTTCAGTCATTTCTAAGTCTCTCATGTGGTAATGTTCACTGGTTTTATTTGAATGTGTCTTGTGCTGGTAAATAATGCTACTGAGAGTTCATGTCCACACTATAAAGAGTTCAATTACTGGAGACAGAATTTGATCTCATTTGACTGCATTTTCTTTTTCTTATATCCTTTCTTTTCCCTGGCTTATGGTAGTCTTTCATTTTTGAGTGAGAGGTTGGTATCATTACTCCTCTGTTTATGAGCACTCTGTCAATCATTTTCAGCCATCTGACCACTCATGAATGTCTGCATCAGTCCTTACACACTGCACATATTAACCTCTGTTATTAAGGGCTTAGGCAATATTCTGGATATAAACATAGATATTTATAAGGCAGCTTGACAACAATAACATTAGCAATACAAATAAGGCCTACTAGGGCCTACATAATTTCTAAACATGTGCTTTAACCCAAGTTTCCTGGGATGAAGACTTTCCCATGAAAATTGGCCAAAAAGAATAAATAAAATTATGTTGTTTCCCAGCAATAACCATCTCAAAAATGTACTCAAATGAATTTTCATCTTGTTGTAGAGATGCTTGTACATTCATGCTTATTTACAGCCTGTTATTCATGGTTTTTTCATAGCATATAGAGAAAGGAATCATCCTAGATTTCTGATAAAGAACAAATTAAAAAGGATATAGTCATACATATAGAAAAGTGAGAATTACTCAATTGTAAGATGCTGTTAAGCATCTTATTGAACTGGAAAAAATATTCTGAATAGATCACCCATGTTCATTAGGCAAGTGCTTCTTGTTCATATTCATATGTGTTACAAGACTTGAATATTTAGTTTGGTGAATTGAATTGTAGAATCCAAGCGAATAGAATTGGGCCACTATAGTATGATGAATTTATAAAGATGATATAGTAAAATAGAGATAAAAATAGAGAGTAAGACATTTTAAAATTGAGCAGTTTATAAAAGCCAGAGCAGTTGCATGATTCCAAAGAAAGAGCATCTTCCAGACACAATTGGACTGATGTACATAAGAATTCACAGAGATTGTGGCTGTAGGCAAACAGCCTGCACCAAGCCAACCCAGATAAAACCCCCAAGTTTGAAGAAGGAAATGGACAAAGGCACTTAGCCCTAACTAAGAGGAACTATTATTGATACTCATACATAAAAGAATAATTAGGTTTCTCCAGTCGAGTCTCACAGGTTATGTTAAAAATAGGTAATCATGGAAAACATGTTTAGTAATTGACATCAACCAAAAAATTACCTCAATGGAATTTTGGCAGACATTTTTTTGTAATATTACCTTATTCAAATCCTCCTGTCCCTCTTACATTTTGCCTATATATCATGGTTACAGAATTATGGTTTTATTGATTCTCTCTCTCTCTTTCTCCCTCTCTCTCTCTGTCTTTTGTTTCTGTTTGTTTTGAATCCCCCCTTAAATTTCATTTATTTTTTGCTTTTATTCAAAAAGTTAAAAAAAATGGTGTATAGTTCATGAGTTCAGATGTAGGAAAGATCTGGAAATAATTGGGGGTGGGAAAAACAGTTATTGGAAAACATTGTATGTCTTTAATTCAATAAATTATAAACACCAACTAAAAACAAGTAAACAAAAATCTGAGAACTGTTTAGCTAAGAATCTTTACTGAGTTTGAGCATGGAGACAAAAGAAGTTAATCATAGCAGCACAGATTAGTTAATACACTTAGGGAAGAAAAATCACAGTGGATACAGAGTCTGCTCCATAACCACTTCATCGCTATGGGGATTCTTGATCTCATTGTGCCATCTGCTGGTCATGAATTCCTTTGAGAATAGATTAGTCATGGCTTACACTGAAGTTACAGTGTCATGCTTAAGACAAAAACTTAACCATCTAACTTCAGTATTCACAGATCTCAACTGAGATCAATGGTTCTAGTTCATGTGGGGATAGTGATTTATGCATCAGCAATTTTAAGTTGAGCTGATATTACAATAATATCCCTCTCAAAGCTAGATTCTTCCTTGGTGGCAGTTGGATCCAGATCTACCATTTCCCATTTTTGCAAAGGTAATTACATGAGAAAACAGCTTCTCGGCTGTCTTCATCAGGTTACACCTCTGGCAGAGCACCTATATTCAGAGGGTAAATCACTCATCCTACATTGCTTAAGAGACAAAAAAAAATAATTGTACATAGGAATGTGATTGTTGATATCAAGAACTAGAATGTTGAAGCAGCTCAGGAACTCGCTAAATCTTAGAAGCTCAGTTTTTAACTTAGTGATGAAATAGGCCTGCATTGAAAAGAATGAATATTTAGTAGAATCTCCGCTTAGAGAAAATAGAAAGGACCAACCAGAAAAAAAGTTTGACATCTTAGAGATCTGCAATGAGAATCACTCCATAATTGCAGGGGCTCTCAGGGACTGAGACACCAACCAAAGAGCACACATGTGCTGGACCAAGACCCCCAGCACATGTATAGCAGATGGGTAGCTCAATCTTCTTGTGGACCTCCAATAACAGGAGTGGGGCTGTGTGGAGACTGGTGGCTTGCTGTTGCAGCCTGGTACTCTTTCTCTGTAGCTGAGGCCTATGGTGGGGCACGTTAGACAAAAAGGAGGCAATGTATAAATGAGATATTTTATTATAGGAAAGAGAAAATAGGCCGACCGGTAGAGAGAAGGATTGGAGAGGAAGGAAAGGAGAAGAGAAGGAAAGAGAGAGAAAGGAAAGCAATAGAAGAAAACAAAGAGCAGGAGAGGAGAGGAAGAGGATAAGAGAGGAGACAAAGAGCAAGAGAGGGAGGAGGGAGCAAGCCACCCTTTATATTGTATGGGGCATGGCTATCTGTCTTTGGGGTGAGGCATGCCTGGCTGTGGTCAGATAACTGGGGAGCAGGGTCCAGCTAGAATGCTGGGAGCTTGGAGCATTATCTACCTGACAGAGCACACATCTCCTGCGGGGGCAGCTGTGAGAGGTTGTGACTGAAACAAGAGCCAAAGACTCAGGAGTTATAGCCTAACTCCTTCTACCTGCTGCAGGCAGAAACTGCCCACCAGGGCTCCAGAGTTCAAGAGCCTAAGTTGCCTGAACAGACCACTATCCTACAGGGCTGTCCCTAATGGTGTTACCTGTGTTTGAATCCATCTCCCCAACTGGATTCCCTTGTCTAGCCTCAGTGGGAGATAATGCCCCTAATCCTGCAGAGACTTGATGAGCCAGGACTGGGGGATATTAAATGGACCCAGACTCTCAAAGAGGAGAAAGGAAGGGAATAGAAGGAGGGAATTATTTATGGGAGACTTGAAGAGAGGGCAGCAATTAGAATGTAAAATCAATCAATCAATCAATCAATGACCCCTTGAATATTCTAATTAACATGTCCAATTAAAAATAAACCCCTCATCCTAACATAGGTTATCCCATTTTACCTTCACAAACATCCATTTTCCTATATGCTACATCACTCCATCTTATGAAAAGTTGTTCTTTTGTCCCACTCAGGGAGAAATCCTCACTCTCCCTTGTTCTCTTCCCCGTCTCCCTCATCTTTTCTTTCCTTTCTTTATCCCTCATTTCCTTCCCAGTCCCTCAGGGTAACAAAGACCTCTTTGTTCTTAGAATTTTGGCTTGGATATCCTGGAACCCCATAAGCCTGGTTTTACCTTCACCTGTAAAGTTGCTCTGACAGTTGTCCTGCAGCTGTCAGAGCAACTTTCTGAGGTTATTGAAATGGTGAGGAATTAAAATGCATATTTTTGTTGTTAGTCCAAAAAAGACAGAACAAGAATCATTGTACTCATCTTCTTTCTCAGAGACATAAGAATATGAGCTCAATAGCTGTCTAGGAAATCTAAAATACATATAATTTACCCCCATCACTGACATGGATTTCAGCTTTGCTGCATTCAGCTGTGGGGTTATATTCGAAAGTTCCTGAATTATGCCTACTCCTGCATGAGCAGTCAGGGTGTTTTTCCAGTGCCTCCAATTAAGAATCTTTCATGTAAGTTGAATGCACATGTTAAATTCTAGAAATTGGATTAGAAGACATGGCATTCTACTGATTATTGAATTATGACAGGTGTATGATACACAATAATGAAAAATACGTTAAAGAAATGTAAATCATATGTAGCATTATTCTGTAAATAACTCTCTTCTGTGTCCCCTCCTTGTGAAAATTGGTGCCATCACCCATGGGAAGGACTAACCTTGTGTTAGGGCTTTAATTCTAAGACATAACCCCGTAGAACTGTATGACCCAGGCTATGATCCCATTCCTAGTATACAGGCTTCAAATTGAACCTCACTTCTCGAAATAGATAACTAATATTCACTCTAGTTCAGTGATCTGTGTTCATACATATGTCCTTGATTTCACTCTCCAATATATAGCAAGCATTTCTGCTGACCTTTTGGCTTAATATATGCTGTAACACATTCTAATCTACCAGGGTATAATAGCCTGCCAAACAACTGTTAGTTTCCCATAACATTTTATTCAATGTTGGTAGCAGAAGTGATCTCCTTCCTTATATTTAATTTAATATTTTAATTCTTTGAGAAATTTATATTGTGTTTTCTCATATATTAAATCCTGACTACAATGTCTCTGTCCCTGATCTCCTCCCAGTCCTCCACCCTCACCTTACCTCCCCATCAATTCCTCCCTCTTCCATTTGCCTTTAGATAAAAGCAAGCCATTAAGTATCCAGTCCAGAGAAACTATGGCTTTCAGATACATACCAAGGAGGGTGAGTTCACCCTGTCAGTCATGACATCTGGTATACCACAGAACTGGATATAGACCATTATAAAACCTGTGCTCCCAACATCTGCCCCAGATGTGACCAGCTCACTGCCTGAGGGAAAGAATAAAAGCACATCCTTTGAGACCTGCTCAAGGTCAAATGAGAAGCAAGAAGTTGAGCCAGGAGAGCTAGATCCTGAGCAGAAGAGCCGTGCTCGAGAGCAGAGGCGGGAGGGAGGGTTGCTCCAAGACCTTTGACTGGGCTGAATTCCACCGTATCCAACAGGCCCTGGCTCAAGAAAGGACCAGTACTGTTGGGTCTTCTGATTCTGGTGACCTTGGGTGTCTTGAGGCCGAACCAGGTGAGCTGGAACCTGAATGAGGCGACATGGAGAAGAGCGCCGCAAGTGCTTTGGGATGCTGGACACCATTGATGGACCTGGAATGGAGGATACAGCCCTACGTATGGACATTGACCAGCTGCTGGGAACCCCTGACCTCAAGACACAGAATGTCCATGTGGAAATTGAGCAGTGGTGGCACCAAGTGGAGACCACCCCTCTCAGAGAGGAGAAACAGGTGCCCATTGCCCCTCTACACCTATCGTTGGAGGACAGAAGTGAGCGGTTCTCCACACATGAGCTCACCTCTCTGCTAGGGAAGGAGCCCGAGCAGAGTCAGAAAGAAGCCTCAGATCTTCTAGAACAGAACTGGCTTCTGCAGGACCAGTTAAGGGTGGCTGTAGGCAGAGAACAGGGTCAGTGCCCGGGAAGGCTATGTGCAGCAGGCTACATGTGAGTGAGCGAGGCTTTGCCGCCATGGGCCATGGAGGAAACACATAAGAAGAAGATTGAAGATCTACAGAGGCAACACCAGCGGAAGCTAGAGAAGCTGCAGGAGGAAAAAGACTGCCTCCTGGCTGAGGAGACAACTTCCACTATATCAGCCTTTGAAGCCATGAAGAATGCTCACCGAGAGGAAATGGAACCAGAGTTAGAGAAGAGCCACGGTCTCAGATCAGCAGCATCAATTCAGACATAGAAGCCCTGAGGTAACAGTACCTGGAGGAGCGGCAGTCAGTGCAGCAGGAGCTGGAGATCCTTTCAGAGCAGTACTCCCAGAAGTGCCTGGAGAATGCACACATAGCCCAGGCGCTGGAGGCTGAGCAGCAAGCCCTGCGGCAATGCCAGCATGAGAACCAGGAGCTCAACGCCCACAACCAGGAGCTGAATAACCGCCTGGCCGCAGA
Organism: Hylomyscus alleni; assembly: GCA_019843855.1. Lineage (NCBI taxonomy): Eukaryota > Metazoa > Chordata > Mammalia > Rodentia > Muridae > Hylomyscus > Hylomyscus alleni. The sequence continues at coordinate 8,861 of JADRCC010554195.1, forward strand.
GATCACACAGTTGCGGACACTACTGACTGGAGACAGTGGCGGAGAATCCACTGAGTTGCCTCTCACACAGGGCAAGGATGCCTATGAGTTAGAGGTCTTGTTGCAGAACAAAGAGTCAGAAATTGAATACCTGAAACAAGAGATCAGCTCCCTCAAGGACGAACTCCAGATAGCCCTGTAGGATAAGAAATATGCTAGTGACAAGTACAAAAACATCTACACAGAGCTCAGCATTCTGAAGGCTAAGCCTGACTGCGACATCAGCAGGCTGAAGGAGCAGCTGAAAGCAGGCACAGAGGCATTGGGCAAGAAATCTCCTGAAGGCACTACTGTGTCAGGATATTACATAATGAAATCAAAAACAATCCTGACTTCCTGAAGAAAGACAGATCCTGTGTTACCCGTGTTACCTGGCAACTCAGAAACTTCAGGTCCAAGTCCATAATTGAGCAGGTCTCATGGGATAACTGAGTCGTACCCGCTTCCAAGGCCCCTGTCATAGTCTGAAGGAATGCCTGACGGTGCAGGAGCACTTGAAGCTCTTTGAATCCAGGGACTTGAAGAAAGATTAGCAGCATCATTCCACTGATACATCTTTCCCAGCTGGTGGCAGCCAAAGCCAAGCGTGGCTTTCATCTACATCTGTGCTTTATCATTGTTGCTGTCATTAACTGTGGATATGGATGCATGAGAGACTGCAGTAGGGTGTTTGCTCCATTACCTTCCTGTTAATTCCAATTTCCTGTTCTCTTTATCACAGCTTTTTTTTTCCATGATATTCTCAGATTAGTCACATGCAAGCAGTAGAATAGGGAGGTTACCCCACCGATACCTGAGCAGCTCCCTGTCCTCCCAGCCCACCCACAATCAGTATTAAGGCACAGAAGCCTGTTAATAAGCTAGCCCTGCCTCAGAGTGCACATGTGGGGACCTTCCAGTGGCTCTGCTCTGCCTCACACAGAGCAGTACCACCCTTGATGGTCAGAGCAGAGCCACCAAATGTTCTAGGCTGGCCTGATTTCTGAAGGGCCTAGGAGAGAGTGTCCAGGCTGGCCCACTTCCTTTTGATGTGGGAGGACAGCATTTTGTATTTGGCCCACTAACGCAGCTCATACCCAGATAATCCTGATAGATCTTTCACAACCTGGAAAATGTTGAAAACAACCATTCCTATTTGGGTTTATCATTAAATCTTTCCCAAAACAAACAAACAAAAAACAAAACAAAAACAAACAAACAAAAACAACAAGAAAACCCCCCAGGTGTTTATAGGTGTGTGGTTGTATTTCTGGGTCTTTGATTCAATTCCATTGAACAACCTCCATGTTTTTATGCTTATATCATGCTAAGTGTTCTACAATAGCTCTGTAGTACAACTTGATATCAGGGATTGTAATGTACAAATTTTTTTAGCTGTCCATGGATTTTTATTTTTGTTATTCTCATTTTGTTCTGTTTCCTTTGTTCTTTATAAAGTTAATGTGATCCTTTTGAGATTTGCAATGGATTGTGTTTGAAATTTTGATGGAGATTGCACTGAATCTTTAAATTGATTGTGGCAGGACAGCCATTTATTCCTATGTTAATACTTCCAATCCATAATCATGGGAGATATTTCCATTTTCTTAAATCTTCTTCGATGTCTTTTTTCAAAGACTTGAAATTTTGTTATAAAAGTCTTCCACTTGCTTGGTTAGACATAAACCAGGTTATACTATTCCAGTTTACTTCATCCTATAAGGAGAGATATGATTTTCATGTAGACAGAGAAGGCCTCAAAATTGTGTTATTTCTGTTTCTGTAGCAGGTCCAGGAGAATGACAGAAATTTTAGGAACTCACTAGAGTGACCTTTGTCAGATCTTGTGTTCATCATGACAACTGTTAACTGACA
>JADRCC010554197.1:0-12801 GCA_019843855.1 Hylomyscus alleni
CGAATGGAAAAACTGCTGCTGCCTGCCGTGCCTAAGCATCAGCCTAGGAAAGAAATAACAAGGGCTGGACAAACAGCTCAGTTGGTCCAGGGCTTGCCGTGCAAACGTGAGGACTTGAGTTGGATCCCTAGAGCCCATGGGAAAACCGTCAGGCAAGCCGGGCGGCAGCACAGGAAGTGGGAGGGCCCCTGAAATTTGCTGACCGGCTGGCCCAGCCTAATTGGTGAGCTACCTGCCAGTGAGAGATGCCATCTCAATCGAGGTGGATGGTACTCCTAAGGATGATACCTGAGTTGTTCTTTGGCCTCCACAAGAACACACACAGAGACAGACAGACACACAGACACAGATGCCCAGTAAAATACAAAACAAGTTGTATTTTTAAATTTGCCCTAAATACAATAGAAAATGCAGAGGATAGTTCACCATCTTTTCAGTAAGAGATCCCTCTCTGCTGGCCACCTCGGTGAAAACAGTTTCATTCCATGCTTTAAGCTACCAACACACAATATCAGACCTAACCTTTCGGCTGCTAAAGTGACCTTCTGTTAAGAATAATTTAGATGAATCATTTTTAAAAATTCCTGATTTTATGCTTAGTATTAAGTATTAATACTAAGAATTATTGAATTAGTATTAAGAATTATTGAAACCAGGTGACATAGTTAGTAAAAATTAGACTCAATGCATTGTAATTAGTTAAGAATGTAAAGTTAACACTGATTTTTAGATGCCAAGTAAGGACAAAGCTCATAATTTATGAGGTTCCCAGCAAGGTGAAGATGTGCGGGCCCTTGTTCTAAAAGATGTCATAGTGCGTTTCATTCTGTGTTTAATATCTGTCTGATTTGGGTACCAGCAGACAGGACACATGGGTGAGTGCAGGCCATGAATGTGGAATATCACTCTTAATTCACACGGTGAACTCTACAGAGAGCCAACCAGATGAGAGAAAGAAAAGGGTGAGGGGACAGAGAGACACAGAGAGAGAGAGACAGAGAGGCAGAGACAGACAATGCTCCTCACCCAGAGGATGGCTTCGCTTACCATGAGGTTCCAGATCTCAGCCTTTGCTTCATGACCTGTGGGATTACCTTAGAGACTACAAGCTGAATGAGAAGCGTCCTTAACCTTTCCAAAACAAAGACAGGCAGAGAGTGAAATCCCAGGTGGCCTTCCTCTCAACAGGGCAGTAGGATGCAACTAGCTCTCTGCAGCGTTGGGAGCTGCACAGGCCAGCAAATAGATGTCTTTGTTAAGATCAAAGACGCTTGGTGAAGATTCAGAGTCCTGAAATAGCCAGGATGCTCTGTGATGTTGGACTTGAATAATACTGGCTTCTCAGTGTTTCTAGGCTGAAACATGTGGTTGATTTCTAATTCAGAGTCAGGTCTAAACTGCATCTGATTTATAGACTGTGGGGAAAGTAATTAATTGGGTAAAACTGAGAGGACGATAGATGAACCAGTCTTGAAGAAGACTGTCTCTAGATCCTGAATTTTACTCCCTTGTTTGACAACTCCTTACTCTGGTGTCTGATCTGAGCTGTCATTCAACGTAGCAGACCCTGGTCATCACGAAGTCTTATGTGTATTGAAAAGAAATAATATCTAAAACAAAACACCATTATAATGTGAAAGAACATTGGACCAGGAATCAAAAGACCTTTGTGTGGTTTCAGTCATGTCATAAACTAATGTAACTTGACATTAAAGTCTTCCTGCTACAAAAAAAGCTTCAATACATTCTTGAAACTACTGCTCTACGAACCACAGAAACCCAATACCATTCCCTGTTCATTCCTGAGGTTTGCTTCCCCATAGTTCATGGGTCCCCATCTCCTTTCTACGCACCTGCCAACATTCGTGGGAGGTAATCTGGACCTACACCTACATTCCTGTCTCAGTTCCCACTAACTCATGCTGCCTGGTACTTTCCAGTTCACTAATGAATCATGAATGATGGCTTATAGCAGATTGGGCCTCTGGGGTCTATGGCTTTTCATCGCTCATATCTTTGAGAAAACACTACAAGACATTCTTTCTTAGATGGACCAATGCTCTTACTTCTATGTCTGAAAGCACCCTGGATCTCAGCTGGAAATGGAGGTTCCATTTAAGAGGTTCTGTCTGCCTTTCGGGGTATTTCTGGGCTCTAGATTCTAAATATCTGGTTCTTTTAGGCCAGACGTCAGGCTATGGATGAGCTACTTAAGTCCTTTGAACTTCAGGCTTTTTATCTGCATAAGGAGCTAGGAGATCAGAGATTTGTATCTGTTGGATTTTTATCATCATGTGCCATGAAGTCTGCAGTCATTTTCGACCTCCCTGCAAATGGGTCTAAAACACAAGCTCTCAGATGAAAACACATCTTGGCTTTACCTGTGGTTCTCATCATGGGCTCTGAATAGCCATCTCTCATACCGTTACCTTTTCCATCTGTTTGCTAGGAATCTAGCCAACTCAGCCCCCAAGTAGTTAATTATCAGGTCCATCTTTCAAACTATACTGGTATTTAATTTTTTGTTTAATGCTTGTAAAAAAGAGAGAGGGGGAAATTGTGAAGGAGTTTGGGTTCTATTTCAGATTTGCCAACTTAAAAATAATGGGAATTGAATGTCTCAAATGGATCCCAACTAACTGACTACTTATTATGCTAGCAGGGCCATCACCACTTAACCTGAGGCAGAAAATTGTTGGTATCAAGTTAATTGTAATATGAGGTTTTCAAAGGAAAAGGAAGTTAGTAGTTCAAGAAGCCAATCATATTTAATATTTGGTGCCATTCTAGTCCTTTCTCAATGTATAGGAGGACCCTGCAGTATGTTCCAATTTTAATGAAAAAGATTCTGGAAGAGGTTCTGGGAGGCTGTAGGAGTCAAGAGGGAAACCCTTTCCTGTCGATCGTAACACTCATCTTCTCCAGTGAGGGTGTAACTTTGAAAAATTAGGGTAATAACAGTTACCTTTACACTTCCAAAAAGAAGATCTGGGAAGACAAATGTAATGCCGTATGGAAGTACATGCTGCCTTTAAGAGGGAAAATGGAATAATTATTATGCTAATGATGAATGTATCAGACTAATGTGAACATTTACTAGAAAAGCTATTTTGTGCCTTCCATTAAAAATTATCTCAAACCCTCACGGTGAAGAATAAGGGGATGATGTTGGGAACACATGATTTTCCTTAGTGTTTTTAATGCTTCTGATGTCTGTGTCCTGGGGGATTTCATTTTGCCTTCAGCTATGTACTTAAGCATCCCTCTGGAGTATCCAGAGAAAAAAACACTCCCCGGTTTCCAGTGGAAGAAACAATCAAGTGGAAAAGGTTTACGTCCCAGGGCTTCTAGATTCCCACACTGCACTGAATTCTTTCCAATGAGAAGGAAGGCATCCAGGAAGAAGAGAGATTAAAAACCTGCCTGAGGCTGCTATTGACTTTGGGCCCCCAGGTCGGCCCAGAGTGGTCGATGGCAGACATGAAGAGGTGGAGGGTCCTTGGGATGTTGCTTAGGATGCTGTTACTCTCAGCATCTAAGTGTCCAAAGGAATGCTAGAGTGTCAAGAGACTCTTGGGCACCAGCTCCCTGTTATGAGCATGGGACCCTTCAGAGAGCTTACAAACCACCACCCACTTTACTTCTTATTTGACTCTCAGAAGCCTAGGGGGTTCCTGCTTCAGATGAGATCTCTGGCCCAGTGTGGCTAATCTTTATCCTATTTCTGATTACTGATCTAGAAACAGACATGCTATGAATATAACATATGAGTAGTAAAGCCAAAATCCTCATATCAAAATTTGCCTTAAACAAGGGATAGTGTGAATTACTGCAATTAAGCTATAGAATTTTCCCAGAATGGATTTAAAACTGTGTTTTATTGCGCCAAAACATAAACAATATAAAGTTTACCATCTTAACCACTTATATGAGTACAATTCAGTAGCACCGATTACATTCAGAGTATACAAACATCAACTGTGTAATTTTTTTTAAAGTCACACAAGACAGAAATTCTGTATCTCCTAAGAAGTAATTATTGTCTCTGCTTCCAGTGTAGTCTATTTTTTCTGTCTACGAATTTGCCTGTTGTAGACACCACATATAAATGGAATATTGCATTTGACTTTGCTTGACTGGCTTGTTTTCTTCTCATATGATATTTCCATGTATTTTGTACAAGAATTTCACTTCTTCAATAATGAGTAATAAAGAATGAATTAAGGAAGGAAGGACAATAATAAATTGTGATGGTTGCATATCCCTTATCTAAAATGCTTGGACCAGAAATGTTCCAGCTTTTTAATTCTTAGGATTTTTGAATATTTGTATATGTGCAATGAGATATCTTTAGTATTGAACCCAAGTATGTATACAAAATTCATATATTTCAGGAATACTTTACACATGTAGAATAAAGGTGATTTTGGTGTATTTTTTAGTATGCCTGCATTTTGACCATGGTCTATGGTATGAGTTCAGGGATAGAATTTTCCAACTGTTATGTCATGGCTGCGCTCAAAAGTTTTCGATTGGGGACAGGAGAGATGGCTCAGTGATTAAGAGCACTGACTGCTCTTCCAGAGGTCCTGAGTTCAATTCCCAGCGCCCACATGGTGGCTCACAACCATCTCTAATGGCATCTGATGGCCTCTTCTGTTGTGTCTGAAGACAGTGACAGTGTACTCATATATTTAAAATAAATAAATAAATCTTTTAAGAAAGTTTTCAGTTATGGAGTAGTATGTGGACTGTTTAGTTTTCCTGTTGACTTGACACAAACTAAAATCATCTGGAAAGAGGGAACATCGGCTGCGAAAACGCCTCTTTCAGATTGGCCTGTCGGCAAGTCTCTGGGTGATTTACTGGATTAGTGATTGATGTGGGCTAGCCTAGCTTGTGAGGGGTACCATTCCTGGGACATGGTCCTTGGTTGAATAAGAAAGCAGGGTGAGCAAGCCATGAGGAGTCAATTGAGAAGCAGTGTCCCTCTGTGGCCCCTCAGTCAATTCCTGCCTCCAGACTCCTGCCTGAACTATTTGGCATGGCATCCCCTCATGATGGATGATAGTAAGCCTGATATACACTTCCTCCCCAAAGCTGGTCATGATACTTATCATAGTGTCAGAAAGGAAAGTAGGACTCTGTGTATGTGTGTGTGTTTGTGTGTGTTTATGTGGATATGTGTACAAGTATACAAGCACATGTGATCTATGCTTGTGGAAACAGTTTGTCGTCAAGTGTCTTCCTCCATTACTCTCCATGTCAGTTTTTGAGACAGGGTCTCTCACTGAACCTGGAGTTCACTGATTTGGCTAGGCTGGTTGGCCAATGAGTCCAGACACCCACCCATGTCTACTTCCCAGCACCAGAGTTACAGACAGAGGTCACCGTGCCTAGCTTTTACATGGGTACTAGAATTTTGAATTCATGTCTTAATCTTTGCTCAGCAGACACTTTACCAACTGAGCTCTTCCTCCAACCCCAAATTTTGAAGTACTTTTGATTTCAGATTTTAGGATGAAGGACGTTCAACTTGTAAGACATTTGTTTAGTCATCTGTCTGAGAGCATATGGATTGTTTCCTTTTTGTCTTCTGTAAATTATGCTGCAGTCAACACTGATACAAGTGTTTGCTTGGAACACATAACTCTAGTTCTTTCTGGCTGCCATGTAGCAGCGCAGTTGGTGGATTGCATGGCCTTTCCATGCTTAGGTTCTGAGGAAACACTATACATTTCCCCTAGTAGAAAATAAGTAGTTTGGGTGATGCAGTGGCTGGTTTTAAATGTCAGCTTGCCACAACTGAGAGTCACTTGAACAGGGAGCCTCGATTCAAGGATTATCTCCATCAAGTTGGCCTGTGGGTGTTTGTAAGGAATTGCCTCGATTGCCTTTATCAACAGATGTGATGAGACACCTCCCAAATGTGGATGGCATTGCCTAGTAGCAGCTGATTAGAAAAAAAGATATGGAAGAAGGAAGAATTTTTGCTTAGTTGACCTTGCCTCTCATCTATTTATTTGCCCTGTTGCTGCTGTTTCTAATTCCTTAGCTGATGTTTGGACGGGGAACCCAACAGTCCCAATCTAGTGCCTGAAGGATTGCTGGAGAGCTTCAGGTCCTCTATCCACCTTGGAATCCTGAAAAGCTGGTTCTAACTTAGGGAGGCTTCTATTGACCTTTCTACTTTCTGTTCTAGCCAAGGGAGAAGAATGTGCTACCTAGCTGGCGAGAGGCTTGGAGGGAAGGAGTGGCCACTGCTGGGGAATGAAGAGTCTTTCTGAGGCCCACAGCGGGCTGCAAGCTTTCTCCTCTCTCTGCTGCTGCTGACCAGGCCAGACATCTGTACCTGGTAGATGCAGACTCCAGTTCAGTCCATGGTAGCCATGCCCCTAATCTAATTCTTCTTTCAGGCCGGTTCCGAGGTGGGGCCCAGATTTTGGAGGTGGGAGAGGAAAGCCAGAACAGTCTTGTCTTCCAGTTCCTCTTTCCCATTAATAAGAGTAAATATCTTCTTGATCCATACTTGATCTTGATGTCAATCTCCCAATGAATCAGGAACATTAAAGGGAGATGACCAACGGGTTTGTGCCTTGGTGTTCTAGTCATGGAAAGCGTCTGGTTTATGTTTCGGTGATCATTTTGAATGAGGTCAATGAGATAAGGTAGGGACAAGGCAGAAGTTTTGGAGAACTTTTCATATGTTTTCCTATTAAGAAACTTCTCTACTGAAAACAAACAAACAACAACAACAAAAAACCAAAATTCTCACAACTGATAAACACTTTAATTTCCTGGTGACATTCCTTGTCTTACTTAAGGTATTCTACGTAGCAGGTTGTTTCCTTCCCAAGGTACTTGATTCCAGGGAACAGTATGTGCTACTAAGTGACCATGGGGGCTAATTTTGAGTAGGATTCTTTAGAGCTAGAGAATGCCGTGGAGAATCTGGTAACAGGCTATTCATATAAGTAGAAGGGAGAACTTATCTTAGTCCATCTTTGCTACTATAACAAAATACTGCAGTCAGAGTAATTTATATAGAACAGAAATTTATTTTTCACAGTTGAAGAGAGCCTGAGTTCTACTCCCAAGATGGTGCCTTATTGTGGCACTATCCAAAGGACGAGAGAGTTGTTTCTTCATAGGAGAGAAGGGGGGAAGGCAAAACAGGATGGAATTGTCTCTTCTTCAGACTCTTTTCCTGGCATTGACATTAACCCATTTGTACAGCAGAGACCTCATGACCTACTCTCTTCTAAAAGGGCCCAGTTCCTAATACTATTGCATGAGGGTTTACGTTCCCAACATTTTGAGTTTAAATTTGAAGAAACACATTCAAGCCATTAGCAGAAATGCTGATTTAACAGATCCTAGAGAGTCCATGACTTGTTTCTGTGGGGCAGGAATTGAAAGAGTATCCATTATTGATGAAATGTTGATGTGTGCTCGTTTTTAGAAGTACAGAAATTATAGAGGGGGGCAATTTTATAGACCCAGAGATGGAAGAGTCTTAGCTCTTGGTTCAGGTGTAAACACTGGGATCCTGGGCAATAGCTGAAAGGGCTTATGAGGCACATGAGGCCCAAGCATGTATATTTACATATCTCTATATCCTGAGAAATCAAATGACTCTGATTCAGTAAGAAGGAGAGGTCTCCTCATTTCTCAGGAAACAGACCCTGTCTGGGTTATAGCAGATACTGACATCCCTTCTGAGAACTCTGGGAAGGTCTAGACCAAAGCTAGATTGTGGTAGACTAGAAATCCTTTAAGGTACCTGACCCTCTTCTGAGGGTCTATGGCCCTTCTCATCAGGGTGTGTAGGCCACTCCCCTGCCTTGGGAAACACAATGTAGTATGTTGTTGTGGGGGACTCAACTTCAAGAGACTGACTACATTTGTGTCCATGATTTATATGGACATTGTGCTCCATGTCATAGAACTGTGACACTTAGCGTATACTCCACAGGGAGGAGATCTCATCAGCCCTGTAGAATCCCAAACAGCAATGTCACTGGGCTCCTGGGCAGCAGATCTGTCAATATCCCAGCTAACAAGAAAGTGATTTGCCAGCCATGTGAGGGACTCTCCAGCCCCAGCTGTGACCTCACCATGCCTCTGTGGAGTCCAGAAAGCCTTCCCTGTCTCCTTCCCTAACTGGGTAAATAAATGACTGCTTTGGGCAACCTGAATTTAGGGTGGCTTATGGCATAGGAACAAAGAATGAGGCCAAAGGGTACCAGCAGCTATCAACATCTTCTAAGGACAATGAAGGTAGCACACATGCATGAATAATCACAGGCAGAAGAAAATGAGACTTTTTATAAAGAAGCAGTTGAGAAATATGACCAGACTTCTCTCAAACAGAAGCTGGTATGGATGTACTATTGAGGGTCAAGTGTACTTCTGAGGTTTGTCTGACTCATTTCTTGAAGGATAAATGGATGAGCGTGCATCCAAACAAAGATTTTATCTGTAATGACACTTGGATGTTTGCTGTACATCCTGCTACAGTTTCGTGATCAAGAGGGGAAGATTTATAATTATAACTCTACACACAGAGATATGCGCAAAATATTATATGCACAAGGAGGATTGATTCTGTCAGGGAAATCAGATAACAGTTGATGGAGAAGACAGGTGGTACTGCCTAGGAAGCGAGTATGGGTGATCGAGGCACTGCAGACAAATTCAAAGGGCAAACCAGGGAGTGGGCAAGAAACATTTGCCATGTGTATGACAATTAAAGGTGTGTGTATGTGACACATTCGTTTTGTGTGTATATGTGTATAATTATTCATGTGTATGGGTGTGGATGGTCATGTATGTAGAGCTCAGAGAATAATCATGGGTGTCTTTTTTTGAGACAGATCCCTTGTCATTCACTGCTATGTAAGTCAGGCTAACTGGCCTATGAACTGGGCATTCTCCTGTCTCTGCCTCCAATCCTTGTGTAGGACCTTAGAGTTGATATATATGTGCTCTACTGTGCCTTGCTGGATTTCACATAGGTTCTGGGATCCTGACTTGGGTTGTCAGGCTTGTTCCATAAATGCTTCACCTATTTCTCCATCTCCTTAGTCACAACTAGCTTTTTTGAGGCCATAACCTTACAGCCTCTGACTCATAACGTACTTATTTAAAAGACAGCCGTCTGGAAAAATGTAATCTTCAACCAATAAAAGTAGAACCCATAGCTCTTATTGGCAATGACAGACAGCCTATTGGTCTTTGATTTTGAAAGTCAGGATGGAATCTGACAGTTTAGGAAGTGGAGATGCCCTTGTGATGCAGAGAGCGGTGGTAGAACATGGCATGTCATCTCCGAGTTCCATCTTCGATATGCTGAGTTTCATTACGTGTAGGGTAGCAATGTGCCTGTCAAACTCTAACTGGAAGGTGACAGGCCCTTCTGTTTAGGAAAAGAGCCCAGTATGCATTCTGTGTAACTGAAAATGAAGGGATTCTCTGTTCTGTTTTGTTCGTTACAATCCCTGCCTCATTAGTATAGCTCAAATGCAACTTTGACATTAATATGTAATAATGTATAAATGTGCCAAGCTTAAAATGACTTGTCTCTCATCCATATGACAAATCCATCTAGCTGTTAGTCATCAAGAGACTAAGATGAACTCCACAGTTAGCCCTGACTTCTAAATTATCTGCACCTCCCAACCCCTGTACTGTAGTATAGTGGCATGTGGACTTCTGCTCTCCTCCCCAAAGCTACTGCTTACTCCTCAGAATTCTTGGCAAACGTTCATTCTATCAGAGGACTACAAACATGTTAGTGGAAATAATATAGAGTGTTCTTTCTGACTTGCTTGAACTTGGAACCAGTGAAACAGATGTTCTAGGCTCACTCAAGTGCTTAGGGTGAATTGACACCCTTCCCCAACCCCCTCTGTGGTGTACCCACTAACTGGAGAAACACAGTGGTGGGGAGAGTTTGGCCCAGTAAGGAAAGCTAAACCCTGGCTTTTCAGTCCCCACTATATATTTCAGCCACTAACTTGAGCTAGGAAAGTGAGATTTCAGAGAAGGCCACTCCATAGCTCATATCGTCCAGATGATGATCTGATTGTCTTGAAAGAAAGCCGAATGTCTTGCCATTAGACTGGAAACTGAAGACCTGGATACCTCAGATTCAATTTTATAAAATGATTTTTTTTCCTGTGAAGAGTCAACTCAAAGCACACCCTGAGTTTTCCATAATTGGAACTAGAGAAATCTAAAGTACCCAAGGCTATTGCTTACTGCTTTCTGAGTGCCTGAGTGTTTTTGGTCCAGTGGTCCCATAAGCTATTAAACTTTTATTAATGTGTTGAAAAGAAAATGCTTTGCTAGAGCGTCACACTTCTTAGAGCAGAGATAAATAGGAATATAGAATATAAGCTGCAAGGGCCAGCCACATTTATAATTCAAAGTGTGGAGGAGGCATGTGCAAATTTTGGGGAGTGAAATCCTTATCTAGGAAAGAATAAATACCCTAAATTGATCTAAGCTTAAGAGACTAGAAAAATAAGAGCAAATTAAAACCAAAGCAAGCAGAGGGGAGGAAACTACAAAGACCAGCGATCGATGCAATTGAAAACAGAAACACAATAGGAAAATCAATACGGCCAAAGCCAGCTCTTTGAAAAGGTCAATTAAATTGATGAACCTCTAACCAGACCAAGAAGGAATAAGAGAGAAGGCAAAAATTACCAATATTAGACATAAAGAATAGGCCTTAGTGTGAATCCCGTAGTCATTAACTGTATAATGAGAAAGTGCCAAGAACATCTGTCTGTACATGAATCCAACAGCTTAGATGAAATGAACCAAGTCTTTGAAAGCATAAATTACCAAATCCAATCAAAAAGCAAAATAAAAAAGAAACAAGTGAAAGTAATTTAATAATATGCTTAATTTACTCCAATATACACCAAATATTACCATTTAGCAAGTAATCATTTTAAAATTACAGATGAAATATCACATCAGACCAGTGAGATACTGTGACTTTAACCTGCCCCTCGCAAATGATTAGTGGTCACCATGTATCCAGTGTGGTAGATTTGGAGAATTAAGGAGTCTACCTCTTGAGATTTCTTTGCCTTGTTTTCTAGCTCAAGGGGAACTTAGGAAGGGTGAGTGCTGTGTAAGTCCTGAAATGGGAAACAATGGCCTGATAATTCTGTCAGGGAAACTAAATATTTTTTAAAAAAAGTTTTCCAATGGTAAATTTTTATAATTAGTTAAGCAGTGTTATTGAGCATGGTTATAGGAGAAATAAAAAAATACTTTTCTAAAGCAATACTTCTGAGAACGATTGTGTAAATGTCTGTGAATGCATTTGTATCTGTGGCTGAGAAGCATATGTATGTGTGTGAATATATTTGTGTGTATGTTTTGTAACTGTTTGAAACTGATTTTGCTTTAAACCATAAATTCTTTCAAACTACTGGAAAGATGGCTCCGTGGTTAAAAGGGATGCAATCAATACAGCTAACTCTACATGCAGGGGATCTGATGCCTCTGGCCTCTGTTGGCACCTGCACACACCTGCACCTACCCCCACACAGATGATCACATATACCTATAGTTAGAATTATAATTTAAAATATAATTTAAATTTTTAAAAGGAAATAGTTTGAAATCATGAAGAAACTGTGTGTTACCACAGTTTGAAAAGCTACCAGCAGACAACTGTAATTAAATGGCGAGTGGCCTGGTTCCCACTTCTGGCAGCACTACTGCACATTTCATTAATACTTTTATGTGTAATTAATTTGTTGTCTGCTGTTCATTCATGGCTCACATATTGCTCAGTGGATTTCTCATAGTTACGTGATGTAATGATGAGAGCATCAGAGACTAAATGCAATTCAGATTCTAAAAATAACTGAAATGGTTTTTTAAATATGTTTTTGCTTAATTGTGCTAAATGTTGGCTAACAGATCATTAAAGATTTTGTTACTTGAGTGATGGGTATTGTAATGGCAAGTGAGAATGTACTTTCTGTGGTTGGAAACCTTGGAGATTTTTGTATTGCTTAATTCATTTATATATATTTCACATCTGACTAGTTTTCAGTCATGTCATAGATAATGGTCCAAATGTTGAATAATAAACAAGGGGAGTAGTGCAAATACGGTGTCTAATAGCTGGCATGTTCCATCTATGTTTTTCTTTTAGTCCCTCAGCCAGGCTGGCAACAGCATCATCTGAATGCCTCGGAAGTGAGCTGGTCCTCAGATTCACGCCCGGAGCTATAAACCTGGAAAAGGTGATGGCTAGTTAAGATTAGGAAGTCACAGAATTAATGCTAGATTTTCTTTTTCTTCTAAGAGAAAACAATTTCTCTATCACTTGAGATTTACAACTGGTCTACAGAAGAGTTTAGTGATGTGTAGAAGAATGGAACTTCTCAATCCTAATAGTCTTGCTCTGGGCCAGTGTGGTCAGCACCAGGCATTGCTTCTAATAGAGGAGGTTCGGTTCAAGGCAAACAAGCAAACAAACAAATGATGATGATGATGATGATGATGATGATAGTAATAGTAATTAACTAGTTAAACTTGAAAATAATTTATTTCCATAGTAAATAGAATTTCAACAGCTTGTTGGTCCCTTGTATTCCTGTGAGATATCCTGTGTGTGCATGGCTCAGGGTTTGTGCACATGGGGTTATAAATGTGAGACATTTAATAAGTTCTTCCTTCTCCTTGAAAAGCTTTCGAGGTGATAATGGCTGTTCCCTGTATCCATCTACTGTGCGCCAAACATTCTACACATCCTGAACTGAGTAC
>JADRCC010554208.1:0-12993 GCA_019843855.1 Hylomyscus alleni
TGATTTGGGTGGGCCATTGTTGCCACAATGATTGTGATGATCAACTCCAGGTCTCTGACTAGAAAAACTTCTCTTTGCTATTTCTCTTTTTGGAGGCAAAGCACTTTCTCCAGCCTTTACAACAGCTTGTGAACTCATATCAGCATTTTTTTCTCATCTCTCTCTCCCCTCATTAAAATCACTGCTTTCAAGGCTGTTTCCCACTCTTCATTTGCCTGATCTGAAGAGTTCTGATTAGACAAATCCAGTGTCTTATTTACAGAAATGTCCACGGGTGGATTAACTGATTCTTGAACAGCATTATTAACTGTGCCATTTGAGGGTACCAACACCTCATTTGTCTTTGAAGCAGCCTCCATCTCTCTTAGCCATCTAAATCAAGGAAGCTTATCTTGACTTGGTGGTTGGGTAGGACGCTGCTTTTGGGGCCTTTCTCTAGCTGGGTCAAATTTTCAATAACTTTTGGAGGTCGCTTATCTGCAGGTATGGGCATAAACTGCTCATGTCTTCTTGGTGGCTCTCCATCTTCAGATTTAGGAGGCTCTGCCTACCTCCAGCCACAAGAAGTACTTATGGGAAGGGGCAGTGGCCCATCTTTACACTTGCCACCACCTCCCAAGTTGTTCCCATTCAATTTTCAATGTGTTTTGTGTAGCATCTATGTTAAAGTAGTTGTCTTTCTGCTATAACACATTACAAAGTGTTGTGTGAAACATGAATGTGAATGTATGTGAAAGTATGTTCAATCAATGTACATTCATAAAGGAAATCCATTATGCATAAAAGTTACAAACTGCCTTTAATACCTGATGAGAAACACTCTTGGTTTCCTCTACAAAACACAATTCTATTGCCTAATGTCTTTAAACTAAAAGTGCAATTCAACACTAAAAGGAAAACTTTCCTGATTCGTTTCTGAAGAAGAACAGACACGCATTCAGTTTCCAATGTGTTTTCTGTAGCGTCTAGGTTAAAGTAGTTCTCTTTCTGCTGTAACACATTAGACAATGTTGTGCGAAACATGAATGTGAATGTAGGTGAAAGTAAGTTCAATCAGTGTGCATTCATAAAGGAAATCTATTGCGCATAGAAGTTACTAACTACCTTTAAAACCTGGTGAGAAACACCCTTGGTTTCCTCTACAAAACACACCTCTATCACCTAATGTCTTTAAACTCAAAGTGCAATTCAACACTAAAAAGAAAAGTTTCCTGATTCGTTTCTCAGGAAGAACAGAGACACATTCAGTTTCCATTGTGTTTTGTGTAGAATCTATGTTAATGTAGTTTTCTTTCTGCTATAAAGCATTACACAGTGTTGTATGAAATGTGAATGTGAATGTATGTGAAAGTAAATTCAATCAGTGTCTGGTCATAAAGAAAATCCATTGCACATAGAAGTTACAAACTGCCTTCAAAACCTGCTGAGAAACACTCTAGGTTTCCTCTACAAAACGCTCCTTTATTGCCTAATGTATTTAAAGTAAATGTACAGTTAAGCGCTAAAAGGAACACTTACCTGATAACCGTTTCCATGACGAACACCTGCATTCACTCTTTACTGTGTTTTGTTTAGCATCTATGTTAAAGTAGTTCTCTTTCCACTATAACGCATTGTACACTCTCAGAGAAATTTGAATGCCAAGGTATGTGAAAGTAAGTTCAAACAATATCCTGTCATAAAGTAAATCAATTATACATAGTACTTACTAACTGCCTTTGAAACCAGGCAAAAATGATGGTGGTTTCCTCTGCAAAACAAGCCTCTATCGTCTGTCTTTAAAATAAAAGTACAATTGAACACTAAACAGAAAATTTTCATGATTTCTTTCTCAGGAAGAACAAAGACAGATTCATTTTCCAATGTGTTTTCTGTAGCATCTATGTTAAAATAGTTTTCTTTCTGCTAGAACACGTTACACAGTGTTGTGCGAAATTTGAATGTGAATGTATGTGAAAGTAAGTCCAATCACTGTATGGTCCTTAAGGAAATACATTACGCATAGAAGTTACAAACTGCCTTTAAAACCTACTGAGAAACACTTTTGGTTTCATCTACAAAACACACCTCTATCGCCTAATATGTTTAAATTAAATGTACAGTTAAACACTAAAAGGAAAACTTTTGTAATAAGCTTTTAAAAGACAAACACCCGCATTCACTCTTCACTGTTTTTTGCATAGCTTTGATGTTAAATTAGTTCTTTTCCACTAAAACGCATTGCATACAATCAGAGAAATGTGAATGCCAAAGTATGTGAAAGTACGTTCAAACAATGTCCTCTCATAAAGTAAATCAATTATGCATAGTACTTACTAAGTGCCTTTGAAACATGGTCTTGGGAGGCAGAGGCAGGTGAATTTCTGAGTTTGAGGCCAGCCTGGTCTACAGAGTGAGCTCCAGGACAGCCAGAGGTATACAGAGAAACATTGTCTCAAAAAACCAAAAAAAAGAAAAAGAAAAAGAAAAGAAACATGGCAAGAAAGACTGTTGGTTTCCTCTACAAAACACACCACTATCACCTAATATCTTTAAAATAAAAGTCCAGTGGAACACTAAAAGGAAAACTTTCCTGATTCGTTATTAGGAAGAACAGAGACACATTCAGTTTCCAATATGTTTTGTGTTGCATCTATGTTTAACTAGTTTTTTTTCTGCTGTGACACATTACACAGTGTTGTGTGAAGCGTGAATGTGAATGTATGTGAAAGTAAGTTCAATCAGTCTCTGGTAATAAAGAAAGTCCACTAGGCATAGAAGTTACAAACTGCCATTAAAACCTGGTGAGAAACACTCTTGGTTTCCTCTTCAAAACGCACCTTTATAGCCTAATGTCTTTAAACTTATAGTGCAATTCAACACTAAAAGGAAAAGTTTCCTGATTCGTTTCTCAGGAAGAACAGAGACTCATTTAGTTTCCGTTGTGTTTTGTGTAGCATCTATATTAAAGTAGTTTTCTTCCTGCTATAACACATTACACAGTGTTGTGCAAAGATGAATGTGAATGTACGTGAAAGTAAGTTCAATCAGTTTCCATTCATAAAGGAAATCCATTTCGCCTAGAAGTTACAAACTACTTTCAATACCTGGTGAGAAACACTCTTGGTTTCCTCTACAAAATGCACCTCTATCACCTAATATCTTTAAAAGTACAATTCAACACTAAAAGGAAAACTTTCCAGATTCTTTTCTCTGGAAGAACAGAGATGCATTGAGTTTCCAATATGTTTTGTGTAGCATCTATGTTAAAATAGTTCTCTTTCTGTTATAACACATTACACAATGTTATGCAAAACGTGAATGAGAATGTACGTGAAAGTAAGTTCAATCAGTGTGCGTTCCTAAAGGATAGAAGATACAAGCTGCCTTTAATACTTTGTGAGAAACACTCTTGGTTTCCTCAACAAAATGCAATTCTATCACCTAATGTCTTTAAACAAAAAGTGCAATTCAACACTAAAAGGAAAACTTTCTTGATTTGTTTCTCAGGAAAAACAGCGATTCAATCAGTTTCCCATGTATTTTGTGTACCATTTCTGTTAAAGTCATTTTCTTTCTGCTATAATTCATTACACAGTGTTGTGCAAAAAGTGAATGTACATGATACTAAGTTCAATCAGTGTCTGTTCATAAAGAAAATCCATTACACATAGACATTACAAACTGCCATTAAAACCTGTTGAAAAACACTCTTCTTTTCCTCTACAAAATGTACCTCTATCGCCTAATGTGTTTAAACTAAATGTACAGTTAAGCACTAAAAGGAACACTTTTGTAATAAGTTTTTAACAGACGAACACGCGCATTCACTCTTCACTGTTTTTTGTGTAGCTTTTATGTTACATTAGTTCTTTTCAACTAAAATGCATTGCACACAGAGAAATGTGAATGCCAAAGTATGTGAAAGTACGTTCAAACAATGTCTTCTCCTAAAGTAAATCAATTACACATAACTCTTACTAACTACATTTGAAATATGGCGAGAAACACTGTTGGTTTCCTCTACAAAACACACCACTATCGCCTAATATCTTTAAACTTATAGTGCAATTCAACACTAAAAGGAAAAATTTCCTGATTTGTTTCTCAAGAAGAATAGAGACTCATTCAGTTTCCGTTGTGTTTTGTGTAGCATCTATGTTAAAATAGTATTCTTTCTGCTATAACACATGTTGTGTGAAATGTGAATGTGAATGTACATGAAAGTAAATTCAATCAGTGTGCGTTCTTAAAGGAAATCCGTTGCGCATAGAAGTTACAAACTGCCTTTAAAACCTGTTGAGAAACACTCTTGGTTTCCTCTACAAATTCACCTTTATCACCTAATGATTAAACTAAATGTACAGTTATACACTAAAAGGAACACTTTCCTGATAAGCGTTTCCAAAACAAACACCCGCATTCACTCTCCACCTTTTTGTGTGTAGTTTCTATGTTAAATAAGTTCTCTTTCCACTATAATGCATTGCACACAGTCAGAGAAATTTGAATGCCAAAGTATGAGAAAGTAAGTTAAAATAATGTCCTGTCATAAAGTAAGTTAATTACGCATAGCACTTACTAACTGCCTTTGAAACATGGCAAGAAACACAGATGGATTCCTCTAGAAAACATACCTCTATCGCCTAATGTCTTTAAATTAAAAGGCCAATTGAACACTAAAAGGAAAACTTTCCTGATTCGTTTCTCAGGAAGGACAGAGACACATTCAGTTTCCAATGTGTTTTGTGTAGCCTCTATCTTAAAGTCGTGTTCTTTCTGCTATAACACATTACACAGTGTTGTGCAAACGTGAATGTGAATGTACGTGAAAGTAAGTTCAATCAGTGTCCGGGCATAAAGGAAATCAATTACGCACAGAATTTACAAAATGCCTTTAATACCTGGTGAGACACACTCTTGGTTTCCTCTAGAAAATGCACCTCTATCACCTAATGTCTTTAAACTAAAAGTGCAATTGAACACCAAAAGGAAAACTTTCCTGATTCGTTTCTCTGGAAGAACACAGACGTGTTCAGTTTCCAACATGTTTTGTGTAATGTCTATGTTAAAGTAGTTTTCTTTCTGCTATAACACATTACACAGTGTTGTGCAAAACATGAATGTGAATATATGTGAAAGTAAGTTCAATCAGTGTCCAGTCCTAAAGGAATCCATTACGCATAGAAATTACAAACTGCCATTAAAACCTGGTGAGAAACACTCTTGGTTTCCTCTACAAAATGCACCTCTATCGCCTAATGTATTTAAACTAAATGTACTGTTACACTTTCCTGATAAGCTTTTCTGAAACGAACACCTGCATTCACTTTTCACTGTTTTTTGTGTAGCTTCTATGTTAAATTAGTTTCTTTCCGCTATAATGCATTGCACACAGTCAGAGAAATGTGATTGCCAAAGTATGTGAAAGTAAGTTCAAACAATGTCCTATCATAAAGTAAATCAATTCTGCATAGCACTTCCTAACTGCCTTTGAAATATGGCAAGAAACACTGTTAGTTCCTTCTATCAAATGCACCGTATCACCTAATTAATGTGTTTAAATTACAAGTACAACTGAACACTAAAAGAAACATTTTCCTGACTAGTTTCTCAGAAAGAAAACACACACATTCACTCTCCAATGTGTCTTGTGTAGCATCTATGTTATAGTAGTGTATTTTCTGCCATAACACTTTACACAGTGTTGCGTGAAATGTGAATGTGAATGTACGTGAGAGTAAGTTCAATCAGTGTCTGGTCATAAAGAATATCCATTACGCCTAGAAGTTCAAACTGCCTTTAAAACATTGGAGAAACACTCTTGGTTTCTTCTACAAAACAGCCCTCTATAGCC
Source organism: Hylomyscus alleni (assembly GCA_019843855.1). Classification (NCBI taxonomy): domain Eukaryota; kingdom Metazoa; phylum Chordata; class Mammalia; order Rodentia; family Muridae; genus Hylomyscus; species Hylomyscus alleni. Next base: position 5,837 of record JADRCC010554208.1, read on the forward strand.
TAATTTCTTTAAAGTTAAAGTCCAATTTAACACTAAAAGGAAAACTTTCCTTATTATTTCCTCTGGAAGAACAGAGATGCATTCAGTTTCCAATGTGTTTTGTGTAGTACATAAGGTAAAGTAGTTTTCTTTCTGCTATAATACATTATACAGTGTTGTGTGAAATGTGAAAGCAACAGTGCTTGAAAGTAACTTCAAACAGTATCAGGTCATAAAGAAAATCAATAATGCATAGAACTTACTTACTGCCTTTAAAACGCAGTTTGGGGGACCTACTTCTCCCTCTTGTTCAATTATTGTTGTGGTAGGAGGACAACCTTAACTTCTTCACCATACTCCACCACTTAGTTCCATTTTTAGGGTATTCTTCTCACCCATTCCTTTTTGATAGTGCCAGCATGTCCTGTACCCTTATTGGAAAGGGATCTTCTAACTAAGTTGGGAAATTCTATTTCCTTCTCCCCCATCCATCCAAACCCAAGCTCACCAGCAGCCCCTTTACTCCCTCTTCTATCCAGTCAACCTACTAAGTCTAACACTGTTTCCTTTGCCAGTTTCCCAAGTAGACCAAAGGGTCTGGGATGTCCAGAACCCCTCTGTTGCTAAACATCATTCTCCTGTTGTCATCCAATTACTGGAGTCTACCAGATGTCCAGTAACAGAAGATATTTTCCTTTACCTGTACAGATCCTGACACCAACTTTTTTACTCAACCCACCTGGACTGTTCTACCTCAGGGATTCTGGGACAGCCCACACCTATTTGGCCAGGTCCTGGTTTACGATTTACTTTCTCTATCTCTCCTTAAGTCTAAGATTGTCCATTATGTAGACAACATTCTTCTCTGTAGACCCTCTGTAAAAATTAGCCAAGCTGACATCTCTGCTCTCCTAAATTACCTGTCTAACTAATTAGGGGCATTAGGGGCAAGTATAGGCCCCTTAAGCTCTTAGGGACCTATACTTGTCTCATCCTCCCCGGGACATTCTTACACTACAACCTGAATCCCCACTCTCACACCCTGACACTCATCAATCTCTGTCTTATCTTTACTAACTCTTTCATCCTAACAGCTAATTTTTGTCTTATTTTCTTAAAACCCACCTACAGCCTACTCCTGAGGACTTAAGTTTCTTAAAATCTATCACTGCCTCTTGCAAAATCTGCCAGATGTCAGACTCCAATTCTAGGTAGCACAACTTTTCCTACCCATCAGGTTAGAGGTTCTCTTCTGGAACCAACTGGCAACTTGACTTTACCCACCTGCCTACTGTCAGATGTGCCAAGCACCTCTTAGTCTTAGTGGACGCCTTCTCGGAGCCTCTTAGTGGAGGCATATCTCACAACTAACAAAAGGGCTCAGACACTTTCTGACTTCCTCTTCTGAGAGATCATCCCAGACTCCCTCTATTCTTGAATTCACTTCCCAACAAACCAAAAGATCCTAACTCAAAACATCCAGGAGATCCAGGATGCAATGAGAAGATCAAACCTAAGGATAATAGATATAGAAGAGAATGAAGACTCCCAACTCAAAGGGCCAGGAAATATCTTAAACAAAATTATAGAATAAAACTTCCTTAACCTGGCCAGGTGGTGGTGGCACACGCCTATAATCCCAGCACTTGGGAGGCAGAGGCAGGCGTATTTCTGAGTTCGAGGCCAGCCTGGTATACAGAGTGAGTTCCAGGACAGCCAAGGCTACACAGAGAAACCCTGTCTCGAAAAACAAACAAACAAACAAACAAAAAATAACAACAAAAAAACCTTCCTTAACTTAAAGAAAGAGATGTCCATGAACATACAAGAAGCCTACAGGACTCCAAATAGACTGGACCAGAAAAGAAACTCCTCCTGTCACATAATAATCAAAACATCAAATGCACTAAACAAAGAAAGAATTTTAAAAGCAGTAAGGGAAAAAGCTCAAGTAACATATAAAGGCAGGCTATCAGAATTACGCCAGACTTCTCACCAGAGACTATGAAAGCTAGAAGATCCTGGGCAGATGTCATACAGACCCTACAAGAACACAAATGCCAGCCCAGGCTACTATACCCAGCAAAACTCTCAATTACCTTAGACAGAGAAAACAAGATATTCCATGACAAAACAAAATTTACACAATATTTTTCCACAAATCCAGCCCTACAAAGGATAATAGATGGAAGACATCAACATAAGGAGCAAAACTACACCCTAGAAGAAGCAAGAAAGTAATCTTTCAACAAATCCACACAAACCTAATTCCACCTCTTACAACAAGAACAAAAGGAAGTAACAATACTTTTTCTTAATATTTTAATATGAAAATTAATATTACCAACATATCCTAATTGATTGAAATCCAAAAATATGAGGAATTAGAAATATATTGACTGTCATCCAATAGTTTCTCTAATTTGGTAATTGGAGAAATAGGTCCAATATTATACTATCCATATACACTTTCACCTTGCTTGTTTGTGACAGTGTCTTGCTGTGTACAACATAATGGTATTGAGATCTTGCTTCTCCTATCTCAGCTTCTCTATTAGTAGTATTGTTTATTTCATGTTTTTACACTATACTATGGTTTTCGGGACAGCTTACATATTTTAAAAGTATTTATATGCCTAAAAGAAATGTAGACAATTACATTGGGAGGGGGTTGTAAGAGAACAACAAAGAATAAGACTGAATGCTTTGACGTTTGTAATTCTTGTATCAAGTTACCACAGTAAGAGCCAAGATTTTAAGCTTTACTAAATACAAAACAAACAAATAAAAGCACTTTATATATTTATGTTCATTTAAGAAATTATTAGCAATGATGTATTATTTTGAAATATATAGTTAATACATTTGGAGTTATTTAAAATTTATATTGAGAAAAAGGTATGTATTTTCAGTATTGCTATAGACAAACATTTATATAAGACTGTTAAAGTGATTGTTGTTTTATATCAAACTACTTTTATAATACTCATTTTATTGTTATTTTATAAATTTTAAAGAATATGACAAAAAAAGATATTTTAGGTATTGAAGGGGGGTCTCTGGGAGGAGCTGGAATACAAAAGGGAAACAAGAATGTGATTTAATTCTATTTATTTAAAATGTTTCTAAATCTTAACAAATTCAGATAAGTTAAAATCACGTAACTTTTCTCATAATGCAATAAAATTTTAAAAAAAGGAAAAATGGGGAGGGAAGGTGGAATTTTCTCATATACAGCATAATCAGGCTTCTGGCAGTGAGGTTTATATACTAATTTAAATACAAATGAATTACAAAAAAGTTGAATAAATAAAAGAGTTTTCAAGTCTCTTACAGGTATTCCAGTATTGGTCACAATTTCTTGATGACATCATTCACTGTGTCCAATTGTGTTGCTGCTACAGTGAACAACTATAGAAAGGACAGAGAAAAAAATGTTACTAATTAATAATGTAACTTTTTTCATCATAATGCAATAAAAGTTAAAAAATAAAATTAAAAAAAAATTTAAGGGTTGTCAATAACAGACCAACAGAGAATGCCATTAAACAAAGACAACAGCCACAATATACTATATTCCTATATCCATGAATTAAGCTTTAAAAGGAAGTTACATGACCTTTATATTTGACTTTTATAATAAGAGTCTCATTTGGAAATTACAGAAAGTTCACCTTGGAAGTACACACTGAGGGAGCACGCACCTCCAATGCCATGGCCTGAGAGGCAGCATCAGTTTTCCTCTTTATTGGGCTAGCTGACCTGTTCCACAGTACAGCAGAGTGCATGGGTTTCTCCACCAGTGGAGTGAGCTACTTCATGTGAGGTTCAGGGAAATGCAGGGATACACTGTCCTCACTGGGGGAAAACTAGATAGGCACATGAAAAAAGAATGTGGAGGGATGGTTGGAAATATCAGAGACCAGGACACAAGAGTGTGAAAAAGAAATCATTGAGAATAAGTCTATGACTAATCAGATTTTTAAACTGTTGTTCTGTGGAATGAAAACTAGTTACTAACAGGATAGAAAACATCTGCATCCTGAGAATTCAGGAAGGAGTAAAAAGCCCTAACCACGTGCCGAGGTTAAATAGCTCTAAATGAAATCATCAAAGAGATGACTCAGGAAACAGCTCACAAAGGAAGTCACAGATGGATCAGACACCCTGGTTACATTCACCTAATTTCTGAATATAAGGAATAAGAAATCAGTTTCCAACAAAAACCACTAAAGATGCCTCATCTAACAATACAAGTCAAAATATTAGACTTGATTTTTATAAAGCTAGTATGTAGAAGTCAAAGATACTAACTTCTAAATTGACTCTTAGTATACTTAATTTTGGTGCTATATCTAATAATGACCCAGAGAAAGATACCAGGAAAAGTAGAAGGCATTTGAAGGCAAGTTCTAGGCATAGGTTTGGCTGTAAACTTAATAAAAGACAACCTAGTTGTTTTATGTATAGCAAATAGTTTGACAAGCTCCAAATGAGTCGAAGATCTTAAGATATAAAAATGAATGTCAGAAAAATAAAACAAGAATAGAGTATCAAGGTATTATAACCAGTTTTTCCTAGGGAGAAGAAAATCTCATTTTGTCAGTTTTCAATAGCAAGTGGAACTTAAACATTTCCTCTAATATTTGGCTTCTGATGTACCACTTAATAGAAATGAAGGAGATATAAATTATAAAAGGCTGTTAAATATTATAAAACTCTAGTGGCTAAAAAGATGCAGGTAATTAAGTAAACAAAGAAAATACTCTTCTGAAAAACCATGTATGGTCAAATAGTGATGGAAAGCAAGACAAAGGAAGATTAGTTCCCTGCTACTTGCAAAGAACAGGTGCCTACCAAGGTCAAAATCTACATGTAAGCTGTTCAAACAAGCAGCTGACTTAGACTCTACCCACCAGACTGAGCAACAAAGGAACTTAGAGATGCTACCAAACATGCATATCTGTTTTTTTGTCATTTTGACAGATATTCACTAAGTATTTGCTTAGTGTTCAACATGAGGCAAGTACTATGTACTTCCTTCAGCTACACATTTCCAGAACTTAAGTTTTTATCTTTTTAATAATATAATGTAGAAAATACAGAAAGAAAGAGCAACCTTAGTACAAAGGTATGCTTAAGAAACTAACCATAGACAATGAAACTCAACAAGTTCAGGAAGTTACCCATGGTCTAACACAAATCGACAAATCTCAAATTTTTCTGTAAACATTTAACAGCTAATAAAAGACTTGGAAAACTTGAAAAACTGATACACGTATAAAATATAAATGTGTCTACTATTACCCATCCTAATGCATATTATATAAGGAGATGACTGTAGCCAAGAAAGACTAATTTCAAAACAAATCCAGATGAGCAGACTCTGTTTTGCCTCATCAGGGTCTTCTCTAAAATAATCCCAATGTCTTATATGTGACAAACTAGGGAGTAGAAGTAACTAGGTTAAAACCACTGTGCTATATGTCTTTCTTCTGGTTAATGCTTTTCTAAAAGAATGATTTTTTTAATATTTATGGTTTTACAATTTATTCTACAAGGAAACCACCAATGGGAAAGACTTGTCAATTTCTTTGGAATTGTAATACAAGGTAGCAAAAACACGTGAAGATATTATGATTGTAAAGAGACTCCTTTTCCAAGACAGCTATGAAAATATTTCTCTAAGAAACAAGTTCACTCAATTGAGGCACTTCATAATCCTAGCATTTAGATTCTGGTTCCAATAGAGGTTGTATCCTTCTTTGAATCATGGTTTCTCTACTCTTTTGCTTTCCTGTGAAAGTACTATTCTCCTGGTGCCATCCCCCAAAGAATGGGACTAGGTACCACTGTGCCTACCTTTAAATTCCTAAAAATACTAAAGAACACAAACTTCAGTGTCTTCACTGTGACATAAACCAAATGGCTAATAACTCATCTAGTTAATATAAAAAAAAAATCACACTATGCTTTTCATTCCCAATCTAAATTTATACAAAGTAGATTGAGTTCCAGGAAGACACCATCATCCAGTTCCAGAAAACCTAACTATACACTGGTCATCCGCTCAGATTTAGATTTTGTTTTGATTCAAGTTGTCACTTGTAGAAGTTTGGACCTGATTCTTCCTCCCAGCCCCATGCTCCCAGAAATAAGACTCAGACTCAAAATATATTTACAAATACCTTGGCCATATAGCTAGGCTCTTCTCTTACTAGGCCACAACGTATTATTACTCACTTACTCAAATCCACAGTCTGCCACATGGCTGGTTACCTGGGCTCATGTACCATGTGTCTGTCTGGTCACATTTTCCCAGGTAAATCTCCCACACCTGGCTCTATCTCAGAATTCTTTCTGCCTCCTGGATGTCCCAATTTCTATTCTACCCTTTCCTAAATACCATGAATTTTTTAATTGAAAGATGATGCACCCATCAAATATATAACATATTCTCTCTATGGTCACTAGCACCCTTAAAACCTTCAACTTGAAAGTGCTAATTTTTCTAATTCTACTTTTACTTCTAAAGCACCAAACCCACCGCAATATCCAGAGGCCATCCATAGGTATACTATGGCTTTAAAATACTCATGTGTACCTGCTTTTCCTTTCAGGATTTTATTCTGGTAATACTGCCACTCCAGCTGAGTGTCAGCACCAGGATGAAAAGGTACCCTTCCTATGCCACAGTTATTTGTTTTTCCTGTGAGAAAAAAATTAGCCGGGAAGTGGTGGTGCACACCTTTAATCCCAGCACTTGGGAGGCAGAGGCAGGTGGATTTCTGAGGCCAGCCTGCTCTACAGAGTGAGTTCCAGGACATCCAGGGCTATACAGAGAAACCTTGTAAACCAAGCAAACCTAGGCAAGCAGAGGCAGCATCCCAACCCCGAGCTAAGACACAAGGTGGCGCCAATATTACAACATACTTGAGGTTTGCTGAGCCTGAGAGAAAAACCAAGGACCCAAAGTCAAGGCTGCCTGAGAAGCAGCTTTCACAGCTGAAGATCAGCAACTGAAAAAACAGCAGCTATCTTTCCGAAGCTTTCTCACAGACACAATGGGCTGATCCAAGCCAACCCTCCCGTGCATGCTTTCTGATTTCCGATATCCCCCAACTTCTAAGAGGGCAGGAGACAGCCAAACCAGCTCTCCCAAATGCTTACACTGCGGG
>JADRCC010554221.1:0-11067 GCA_019843855.1 Hylomyscus alleni
TTTTAATGTTACTGAATGTAGGCAAGAAAATATTATTGGAAGAAGCCTGTATTGGTCCTAATATTGTAACACCAGAAGGAGCCGCACAGATCACTTAGTCAGTGAGCTTTAATAGCCTCTGTGTATATCTTGTGATCTTATTTAAACAGTCCTGGGTGAAGCAATATCTTAAGATGTTATAAAAATCAGTCATGCTTATTGTGTAGTTTTCTCAAGGTACTTGCGAGATGTTCTTTATGCTGATGATACCCAGTTTGCTATTTGACTGACATGCCTTTTGCTAATGGTATTTAAAGCTGCTGAGCAGTACATCAAAGTGCTCTGCCCTTAAACATATTTTTTATTTAAGAAAATTGAACAATGGGACTATGTATGATGAGAATTTATAGAATTAACATCAAAATGTCTTAAACATATTTTAGCAGCATCTCAGTAGCATCCGAGGGAGAAGTGGGCCCATCTCTCATGCCTTATTAGACATTGACTTTAGGAAGATATTTTGATGAAGGAAGTGGGAATGGATTTTCAGCATATAGTTATTATATCTGGCAAGTATATTTTGATATGCCATAACACATAAGAGGGTTAAGAGGAAGAAATGATAAATAATATCACATTAAAAGAAAGGCAACTAAAAATGATTAAGCAAAATAAGGACAAACCAGTGTACAGTGGCTTATGTAATTATAAAAGCATTTCTGGAAGATCTCTTAGAGCAGAAGCAAAATTGCAATGAACATTACCAATTCTAGGGAGCTGAACAGATCAATACTATTGTTTGGTTCTATTCTTATGTTTTAACACAGGAACTTTCATCATTAGATTTTTCATTTACTTTTATTTCACTATAATTTTAAGGATGCTTTTTTGTCAAACTGACTTCTTAATTTGTTTTTTACAATGCTGAGACTAAGGAAAGTCTTAAAGTATTTGATGTGCTTAGAATGAATTGTAAAAATAATGTTGTTGACTATTCTGTTTTTCCCCTCTGGAGGGAAGGAACGTCCCAAGGCTGATAAGGGCGAGGGATAGCAAATCAAGTCCCAGGCTACACAAATTTCTCCGCACTCAAATAGATTGTTAAAAAAAAGGATGGATATTTCTAGAAGGGTGATCCTTCTGGATCTTTCTAAAATGAAAAGACAAGAAAAGAATTAGAATTATGGCAACCAAATAATGTGTAAGCATATTCCTCAGTTTATCTCAAACTTTTAAGTGATTTATTCTTTGATATATATTGATATGCACACATTTTCTCTCATAGTGAGTAAATGACAGGGGACATTAAAACTAGCGATAAAAAAATTCAAACTGAAGAATTGTGACTATTAATATTGATTGTCAAGTCAAGAAAATCTAAAATCACCTTAGAAACAAGCCTCTGGACTCCCCTTTGACAACAGAAATAGGTTAATTAAGGTGGGATGATCCACTTTGAATGTAGGTGTCACTATTCAATGTATTTGGCCTTAGACTAAATAAAGAAGGAGAAAAGAATCTGAGACTAACATTCAACACCCTCAGTTCCTGCTGCGGATATCCCTATGTTCCTGTCATGATGGACAAAACCCTCAAGCTATGAGCCAAAATAAACCTTTTCTTCCTTAAAAAGTGTTCTTTTTCTCAGTCTTGTTTGATCTCAGAACTTTCTTATACAATGGATAACCTATAGAAGAAATGATACGTAAACTATAGGTATTAATTTTAATCAAGTTAAAGGAGAGGCTGTAGCATGAGTTCATCCTCTTTGAATAATATCTTTCCTCCATACTTTCCATAAGATCATACTGAACAAAGGGTCATGCTGTGCCTCTGACTTCCCCACAATGCATTTCTGTAAGGCAGAGTTTCTTTTTCAAAGACAACTGGGAATGAGTGTGTATAAGAAAACAAATACCTTCATTTTCTCTGCTCAGATTCCTGCTATTCTTGGCTTCTTTCATTCTGGTTGTTGAAAGAATACCAATTATTTCAAGCTCTACAATTTTATATATATTTTAATTGAGTCTATCTAGTTTGCATTATCATTATTTACCCTGTTATACTATGATAAACCCTCTATTTCCAGTGTATAGCTTGATGCTTTCCCCAATACATGCACTATAATTTCTTTGATAGGTATTTTCTAATTAATGAATGTCTAGATTTGTATATGTGTCTGTATGTCCTCTAATGGTTAGTAAAATCATTAAGAAAAAATTATTTGTGTTGTTTAAATAATAAGGTGTTAAAGAGAAAATTAATTTCTAGATTATTTCTATTTAAAAAGCTCCCACTCTGGGAGTCAGCGAGAAGAAAGGGAGGACTAAAATAAAATTGTAGAGTTTGGGATACTGAAAATATTCTGAAGATTTTATGATGGTAACATATTAATCAATGTAATAGCCTAGCATCAAGGCTGAACTCTAATGTAAACTGTGACTTTTTTGTGATAACAGTTTGTTAGGGTAAAGTCATTGCATAATGTGCAAGCTCCTTCCATTGTAGACATATGATAAGAGAATCCATGCAATGCATGTGTGTATATAGGGGCCGTGAAAATATTTGGAAATATCTATGCTTTCTACACATTTTTGTTCCAAACCTAATATTAGGCTATAGAATAGAGTCTTGTTAAAGGCAAAAACAAACAAACACAAAAAACAAAAACAAACAGCAACAACAAACCCTCAGTTTTTCCTTAACATCTTAGATGCATGCAAATTAAATGGAAAATCTCTAATTTAAATTCTGACTCTCAAAGACTGAACCACCACCCAAAGAACATACATGGGCTAGAACTAGGCCTTCACATATATAGAGAGCATATGTGCAGCTTGGTCTTCATGTGGATCCTGAATAACTGGAGTGAGGGCTATCCCAAAATCTGTTGCCTGTATGTGGGATTTGTTCTTCTATCTGGGCTGCCTCGTCTGGCTTCTGGGAGAGTTTGTGCCTAGCCTTACAGAGAACTTGATATGTGACGTGGGGGAGACCAAGGGAGGCGATGTTCCCCACCGACTTAGAGCTCTGAGTATGGAAAGGGGAATGTAGGGAAGGATTGTAGGAGGGGTGACTTAGAAGGGGTGGTGAGAGGGATGTAAACTGAATAATTAAAAAAAGAAAGACTATACCAATTTGAAAAACCTAAAAGAGATGGATAAATCTCTTGATATATATGACCTATAAAATGTAAATAAAGATCAGATAAGTAATTTAATACAAATAAATAAATACATAATAAGCCCCCCAATTTTTTTTGTCTTTTTTTAATTGGTTATTTTCTTTATTTACATTTCTTTTAAAAAAATGTTCATTATGTTTATTTTCTACATAATTATCAGCATGTTCATATAAATATAGATATGAATATCATATGGATATAGTAGAATCATATGAAGCATATAATACAAGCCATTAGTATTATTAAAAAGAGCATCACACTTCGCACTTGAAAATACATTCAATAAATACAAGATTGCACCTTTGCAGCAAGTTACAGAGTATAAAAAATTTCTTTTTTCTTTTATTAGATATTTTCTTTATTTACATGTCATATTTCCCAGTTTCCCCTCAAAAAAAAAAACAAAACAAAGAACAAACCACTGTTCTATCCCCTTCCCCTTGCTTGCCACCCTACCCTCTCCCTCTTACTGGCCTTGGCATTCCCCTACACTGGGGCAGAGAACCTTCACAGGGCCAAGGACCTCTCCTCCCATTGATGACCAACTTGCCCATCTTCTACTGTACACATGCTGCTGGAGCCATCAGTCCCACCATGTACACTCTTTGGTTGGTGGTTTAGTCCCTGGGAGCTCTGAGGGTATTGGTCAGTCCATATTGTTGTTCATCCCAAGAGGCTGCAAACCCTTTAACTCTATTGGTTCCCTCTCTAACTCCTTCATTGGGGACCCTGCACTCAGTTCAATGGATGGCTGTGAGCCTCTACCTCTGTATTAGTCTGGTACTGTCAGAGCCTCTCAGGACACAGCTATATCAGGCTGGAGTGCACTTCCTTCAGTCTCTGCTCCATATTTAATCTCTGCAACTCCTTGCATGGGTATTTTGTTCCCCCTTTTAAGAAGAAATGAAGTGTCCACATTTTGGTCTTCCTTTTCTTGAGTTTCTTGTGGTTTGTGGATTATACTTCATGTAATCCGAACTTCTGGGCTAATAACCACTTATCAGAGAGTGCATACCATGTGTGTTCTTTTGTGATTGGGTTACCTCACTCAGGATGATATTCTCCAGATCCATCCATTTCCTCAAGAATTTCATAAATTCATTGTTTTTAATAGCTGCGTAGTACTCCATTGTGTAGATGTACTACATTTTCTGTATCCATTCCTCTGTTGAGGGACATCTGGGTTGTTTCCAGTTTCTGGCTATTATAAATAAAGATGCTATGAACATGGTGGAGCATGTGTCCTTATTGCATATTGGAGCATCTTCTGGGTATATGCCCAGGAGTGGTATAGCTCGTTCCTCTGGTAGAACTATGTCCAATTTCTGGAGGAGTCGCCAAACTGATTTCCAGAGTGATTGTACCAGTTTGCAATCCCACCACCAATGATGGAGTGTTCCTCTTTCTCCACAACCTTGTCAGCATCTGCTATCACCTGAGTTTTTATCCTAGCCATTCTGACTGGTGTGAGGTGGAATCTCGGGGTTATTTTGATTTGTATTTCCCTGATGACTAAGGATGTTGAACATTTCTTTAGGTGTTTCTCAGCCATTTGGTATTCATCCGTTGATAATTCTTTGTTTAGCTCTGTACTCCATTTTTTAATAGGGTTATTTGGTTGTCTGGAGTCTAACTTCTTGAGTTCATTGTATACATTGGATATTAGCCCTCTATCAGATATAGGATTGGTAAAGACCTTTTCCCAATTTGTTGGTTGCTGTTTTGTCCTATTGACATTGCCTTTTTCCTTACAGAAGCTTTGCAACTTTATGAGGTCCCATTTGTCAATTCTTGATCTTAGAGCATAAGCTATTGGTGTTCTGTTCAGGAAAAGTTACCCTGTGCCTATGTGCTCGAGGCTCTTCCCCACTTTCTTTTCTATTAGTTTTAGTCTATCTGATTTGATGAGGAGGCCCTTGATCCACTTGGAATTGAGTTTTGTACAAGGAGATAGGAAAGGATTGATTTGCATTCTTATACATGCTAACTGCCAGTTGAGCCAGCACTATTTGTTGAAAATGCTGTCTTTTTTTCCACTGTATGGTTTTAGCTCCTTTGTCAAAGATCAAGTGACCATAGGTGTGTGGGTTCATTTCTGGTTCTTCAATTATATTCCATTGATCTACCTGCCTGTCACTGTATCAATACTATGCAGTTCCTTATATCACAATTGCTCTGTAGTACAGCTTAAGGTCTGGGATTATGATTCCACCAGAGGTTCCTTTATTGTTGAGAATAGTTTTCCCTATCCTTGGTTTTGGTTATTCCAGATGAATTTGCAAATTTCGCTTTCTAATTCTGAGAAGGTTTGAGTTGGAATTTTGATGGGGATTGCATTGAATCTGTAGATTGCCTTCGGCAAGATTACCATTTTTACTATATTAATCCTGCCAATTCACAAGCATGGTCAATCTTTCCATCTTCTGAGATCTTGTTCAATTTCCCTCTTCAGAGACTTGAAGTTCCTGTCAAACAGATCTTTTACTTGCTTAGTTAGAGTTATACCAAGGTATTTTATATTATTTGTAACTATTTTGAAGGATCTTTTTTCCCCAAATGCCTGTTTATCCTTTGTGTAGAGGAAGGCCTCTGATTTGCTTGAGTTAATTTTATATCCAGCTACTTTGCTGAAGTTTATCAGGTTTAGAAGCTCTCTGGTGGAATTTTTGGAGTCACTTAAGTATACTATCATAACATCAGCAAATAGTAATAATTTGACTTCTTTCTTTCCAATTCGTATCCCTTTGATCTCCTTTTGTTTTCTAATTGATCTGGCGAGGATGTCAAGTACAATATAGGTAGGGAGAGAGTGGGCAGCCTTGTCTAGTCCCTGATTTTAGTGGGATTGCTTCAAGTTTCTCTCCATTTAGTTTGATGTTGGCTACTGGTTTGCTTATATTGCTTTTACTATATTTAAGTATGGGTCTTGAATTCCTGATCTTTCCAAAACTTTTATCATGAAGGGATGATGGATTTTGTCAAATGATTTGTCAGCATCTAATGCGAAGATCATATGTTTTTTTTAATTTGAGTTTGTTTATTTTTTATTTTTTTATTTTTTATGAACTTAAAGGAACCTATTTATTAGCTTTTATAGATTTAGACTGGCCTTCAGAGATTTATTTTCTAGATAAAAATCAAAGGAGGAAGTCTATATTTTTAATATTAAATGATATAAGGCATCACTTATTATATTTCTGACTTACCATTTTATATTTTAAAAAATGTTTGCACATACACCATTTGAGGTACCGATTGAGTTTGTTTATATAGTGAATTTTGTTGATGGATTTCAATATATTGAACCATCCCTACATCCCTGGGATGAAGCCTACTTGATCATGGTGGATGATTGTTTTGATGGGTTCTTTGATTCAGTTTGCAAGAATTTTATTGAGTATTTTTCATCGATATTCATAAGGAAATTGGTCTGAAGTTTTCTTTGTTAGGTCTTTGTGTGGTTTAGGTATACAATTCATTGAGGTTTCAGTACGAATTGGGTCGAGTACCTTCTGTTTCAATTTTGTGGAATACTTTGAGGAGTATTGGTATTAGGTCTTCTTTGAAGGTTTGATAAAACTCTGCTGGGCTTTTTTTGGTTGGAAGACTATTAATGACTGTTTCTATTTCATTAGCAGATATGGGACTGTTTAGATCAATGATCTGATCTTGATTTAACTTTGGCACCTTGTATCTGTCAAGAAAATTGTCCATTTCATCCAGGTTTTCCAGTTTTGTTGAGTATAGTCTTTTGTAGAAGGCTCTCATGATTTTTTGGATTTCCTCAGTGTCTGTTGTTATGTCTCCCTTTTCATTTGTGGTCTTGTTAATTAGGATACTGTCTCTGTACCCTAGTTAGTCTGGCTAAGGGTTTATCTATTTTGTTGATTTTCTCAAAGAAGCAGCTCCTGGTTTGATTGATCCTTTGTACAATTCTTTTTGTTTCTATTTGGTTGATTTGAGCTCTGAGTTTGCTTATTTCCTGCCTTTGACTCCTTTTGGGTGAATTTGCTTCTTTTTATTCTAGAGCTTTCAGATGTGCTGTCAAATTGCTGGTGTATGCTCTCTCCAGTTTCATTTTGGAGGCACTTAAAGCTATTAGTTTTCCTCTTAGAACTGCTTTCTTTGTGTCTCATAAGTTTGGGTATGTTGTGGCTTCATTTTCATTAAACTCTAGAAAGTCTTTAATTTCTTTCTTTATTTCTTCCTTGACCAAGTTATCATTGAGTAGAGTTTTGTTAAGCTTCCACGTGTATGTGGGCATTCTATTGTTTATGTTGTTATTGAGGAACAGCCTTAATCCATGGTGATCTGATAGAAAATAAGGAATTTTTTCAGTCTCCTTGTATCTATTGAGATCTGATTTGTGACCAATTATATGGTCAATTCTGGAGAAGGTACCATGCAGTGCTGAGAAAGAGGTATATCCTTTTGTTTTAGGATAAAAAGTTCTATATATATCTGTTAAATCCATCTGTTTCATAACTTCTGTTAGTCTCACTGTGTCTTTGTTTAGTTTCTGTTTCCATGATCTGTCCATTGCAGAGAGTGGGGTGTTGAAATCTCCCACTATTATTGTGTGTGGTGCCATGTGTGCTTTGATCTTTAGTAGAATTTCTTTTATGAATTTAGATGCCCTTGCATTTGGAGCAAAGAGGTTCAGAATTGAGAGTTCATCTTGGTAGTTCATACCTTTGATGAGTATGAAGTGTCCCTCCTTATCTTTTTTGATCACTTAAAGTCGACTTTATTCGACATTAGAATGGCTACTTCAGCTTTTTTCCTGGGACCATTGGCTTGGAAAATTGTTTTCCAGCCTTTTATTATAAGATAGTGTTTGTCTTTGTCACTGGGGTGGGTTTCCTGTATGCAACAAAACGTTGGGTCCAGTTTACGTACCCAATCTGATAGTCTATGTCTTTTCATCGGGGTATTGAGTCCATTAATATTAATAGATATTAAGGAAAAGTGATCATTGCTTCCTGTTATTTTTGTTGTTAGAGTTGTAATTCTATTCATGTGGCCATCTTCTTTTAGTTTTGTTGGAAGATTTCATTTTTGCTTTTTCATAGATGTAGTTCCCCTCCTTGTATTGGAATTTTTCATTTATTACTCTTTGAAGGACTGGATTTGTGGAAATATATTGTGTGAATTTGGTTTTGTCATGGAATACTTTGGTTTCTCCATCTATGGTGATTGAGAGATTTGCTAGGTATAGTAGTCTGGGCTGGCTTTTTTGTTCTCTTAGGGTCTGTATGACATCTCCCCAGGATCATCTAGATTTCATAGTCTCTGGTGAGAAGTCTGGTATAATTCTGATAAGCCTGCCTTTATATGTTACTTGACCTTTTTCTCTTACTGCTTTTAGTATTCTTTCTTTGTTTTGTGCATTTGGTGTTCTGACTATTATGTGGCAGGAGGAATTTCTTTTCTGGTTCAGTCTATTTGGAGTTCTATAGGCTTCTTGTATGTGCATAGGCATCTGTCTTTAGGTTAGGGAAGTTTTCTTCTGTAATTTTGTTGAAGATATTTACTGGCCCTTTAAGTTGGAGGTCTTCACTCTCTTCTATGCCTATTAACCTTAGGTTTGGTCTTCTCATTGTGTCCTGGATTTCTTGGATGATTTGGCTTAGGATCTTTTTGCATTTTGTGTTTTCTTTGACTGTTGTGTCAATGTTTTCTAAGGTATCTTCTGAGCCTGAAGTTCTCTCTTCCATCTCTTGTATTCTGTTGGTAATGCTTGCATTTATGGTTCCTGACTTCTTTCCTAAGATTTCTAAGTCCAGAGTTGTCTCTCTTTGTGATTTCTTACTTGTTTCTGCTTCCATTTTTAGGTCCTGGATGGTTATGCTCAGTTCCTTCACATGTTTCTTTGTGCTTTCCTGTAATTCCTTAAGGGGTTTTTTTGTTTCTGCTTTAAGGGCTTCTACTTGTTTACTCTTGATCTCCTGTAGTTCTTTAAGGGATTTTTTTTGTCTCCACTTTAAGGATTTGTACCTCTTTACCTGTGTTCTCATGTATTTCTTTAAGGGAGTTATTCATGTCCTTCTTAAATTCTTCTATCACCATCGTGAAATATGATTTTAGATCCAAATCTTGCTTTTCCGGTGTTTTAGGATATCCAGGACTTGCTGTGGTGGGAGTATTTGGTTCTGGTGAAGCTAAGTAGTCTTGTTTTCTGTTGGTAGAATTCTTGCATTTGTCTTTCACCATCTGTTGATCTCTGGTGTTAGATGTTCTTGCTGTCTCTGACTAGAATTGTTCCTCCTGTGGGTCTGTAAGCCTGTGTCAGCATTTCTGGGAGATCAGCTCTTTTCTGGCGTAAAACCCAGGCGTAGATAGCTGTGGATCAGTTGTCAGTCCTGAGTCCCGGGGTCAGAGCATACCCTGTAGACAGGATCTCCACTTTCAGGAAAGGTACAGAGTGTACTTTGTATATGTTGTCCATTTTAGGTGTAGTCTGAGGTAGAAAGGATCTTGACCAGGCTGCCTTGCCACTTGTGAGGCTTGTGCTTCCTGGCTGGTCCTGCCTAAGAAAGTCACTGGAGAGAAAATGGAGGAACTCACCTGGGTCCCTGGGGTAAATTACTCCCTGAAGGCAGGGACTCCTCATGCAAGTAATGGGCAGAGGGGGCTGCAGATCCACCGCCACTTTCACTCCCAGGTATAGATGGAGGTAGAGAGGATCCTGTCCAGGTTCCCCTGCCACTTGTGGGGTCTGTGCCTCCAGGCTGGTTCAGCCTTAGAAAGTCCCTGGAGAGAAAATGGAGGATCTCACCTGAGTCCCTGGGTTAAATTACTCCCTGAAGGCAGGCTTTCCACTTGCTTTGAAGGGGCAGAGAGGGCTGCAGATTTACTGCTGCCATCACTCCCAGGTGTAGATGGAGGTTGAGAGGATCCTGTCCTGGCTGCCCTGCCACTTGTGGGGTCTGTGCCTCCTGGCTGGTCCTACCTTAGAAAGTTACCAGAGAGAAAATCCTGTATTTACATTTCAAATGTTATCACTTCCCTGGTTTCTCCTCTGAAAACTGCCTATCCCCTCCCCACTTCCCTGCTCAGCAACCCACCCACTCCCACTTCCTGATCCTGGCATTTCCCTACACTGGGGCATAGAACCTTCATAGGACCAAGGGCCTCTCCTCCCATTGATGACCAACAATCCCATCCTCCACTACATATGCCTCTGGAGCCATGAGTCCCTCCATGTATACTCTTTGGTTGGTGGTTTAGTCCTTGGGAATACTGGTTGGTTCACATTGTTGTTCCTCCTATGGGGTTACAAAACCCTTCAACTCCTTGGGTCTTTTCTCTAGCTCCTCCATTGGGGACCCTTTGCTCAGTCTAATGGCTGACTGAGAGCATCCACTTCTGTATTTGTCAGGCACTGGCAGGGTCTCTCAGGAGACAGCTGAATCTGGCTCCTAACAGCATGCACTTCTTAGCATTCACAATAGTGTCTGGGTTTGGTGACTGTATATAGGGTGGATCCCCAGATGGTGCAGTCTCTGGATGGCCTTTCCTTCAGTCTCTACTCCACACTTTGTCTCCATATTACTCCCATAAGTATTTTGTTTCCCCGTCTAAGCAGGACTGAAGAATCCACACTTTGGTCTTCCTTCTTCTTGAACTTCATGTGGTCTATGAATTGTATCTTGGGTATTCTGAGCCTTTGGGCTAATATCCACTTATCAGTGAATACATAATATGTGTTTTCTTTTATAATTGAGTTACCTCACTCAGGACAATATCTTCTAGTTCAATCCATTTGCCTAAGAATTTCATGAACTCATTGTTTTTAATAGCTGAGTAGTATTCCATTGTGTAAATATTCCACATTTTCTGTATCCATTCCTCTGTTGGACAACATCTGTTTCAAAAAACCCAGGATAGCAAAAAAACAAAAA
>JADRCC010554224.1:0-19688 GCA_019843855.1 Hylomyscus alleni
GTGACCAGAAGTGGGGGCAGTGATCGGAATGTAAAGTGAATAAACAAAACTAAAACCAAACTAAACCAAACGAAGCAACTACAACTAAATCTAACCGAGGAGACAGAAGACCTGTAAAAGGAAAACATTAAATCTCTGAGGGAAGGGATTCAGGGAGATAGTAGAAACTAGAAAAACTACCCATACTCATGAATTGGTAGAATACTGTGAAAATGACAATTCTACCAAAGGCAATGTACAGATTCAGTGCAATCCCAGTCTCTCAAAGCCCACCCCCACAGTGACACACTTCCCCCAATAAGGCCACACCTCCTAGTAGTGTCACTCCCTAGGTCAAGTATATTCAAAACACCACAGATGAGGGTTAGAAAACAAGGCACTCAAAAGACAGTAAGGGAAGTAGAGAGCATGGATATGTATTCATTGCTTTTACAGTAGCTATCTATTAGTGTCACATGGAGTTTGAAGTCACTGAGTTTGAGGGGCACCTGTCCAGTACAGTTGACAGAGTAGAGGTGTAGTTCTACAAATAAAGGAAGTGTTGTGCCCACGGGTCCACAGGAAAACCCAAATGAGCCCAAGAATTGCAAAGTCCGATGTAATTACAAAAGAGGCTTTTATTTGAGTCCAGACTGTCACATGCTGTTCACTCACTAAGAGCAAGTGGTTACATGTGACCCCAAGCCCGGGAAACATATGAGTTTATATACAAAACTAGGAATTCCTAGGATGCTTCAGAGTGAGGGGACTGAAATGTTATAACCATTTGTTAGGGCAGCACTGTAGCTTGTGGAGATTAATGAGTGCCTGTTTGGTGTTATCAGAAACTGTCTGTGACCTCTGATTACCTCTTTCTATGATTTAAACAGGGGGAGATCTAATCCTCTCTGAGTTTGTTATTTCTGAGGTCTTAAGGAAAGGCACCTTGAGAATCAGGTGAGTTCAGAGAATCAGAGTGTCCACCAATCCCTGGCATCACCAGGACTGGGAGGATGTCACTCCTTAGACTAAGAGATGTGTTGCTTTAACTCTCTTGGAGCTGCCAGGGGGAGATTAGAAGGGTAGGGAAAGGGGGAGGGGTGGAGAGGGAGCCCTGTGCTAGCTGCAACTTGTAGACCAGCTGCCAGCATATCTCCCTTGCTCTGGGCAGACTTTTCTGCTGGGGCAAATGTACACGAATTGGAGTTTCTCAAGATTTTAAACTACAGGGTGCTGATATTAGTAATTGAGGTCACTACAAGGTAGGACATGTTACATTTGGTTTAAGATTCTCAGGCAGTTTCTAGAGAAAGGAATGAAGCTCCTGTACAGCCAGAGCCATTTGAGGTTTTAAGCTTAGGGCATTGCCAATTTTACATACAATATCTATGCAGGGAAGAACTATTAACTGTATGTCAGTAGCCTTTCCAGCAAATGTTGTTCATTGTGCTAGAATCCTTGCTCAATAGGCAAGAGGTTTTAATCGGACCTGGAGATGACAGGCTCCTTTGCCTCTCATGTCTCATAGTTTCCCTGCCTTCCTGTCCTGTCTCATTCCTACAGAATCCACCTCTGACTTGTTTTAATAAACAGGAATTGTTGGCTTGGTTTTAACCATAAGTTTGAATACCATAGTCTGATTATGCACTCTTTGATTCTCTTAACACCACAGGAGTCCCTCCAGTCATCCCACACATTTATGGTCACCTTCCTGGTCCTTAAGGCCTTTGTATTTTTGATCCCTGAAAGTTTCTTCACCTCTGTTTGGAATGTCCCATCTTCTTTTTTTAATGTTTTTTTTTTTTAAACTTTTATTGCATTATGATGAGAAAAGTTACATGATTTCAATTTATTTGAATTTGTTAACATTTAAAAACATATTTTAAGTAAATAGAATTAAATCACATTCTTGTTTCCCTTTTGTACCCCAACTCCTCCCAAAGAACTTCCTTCAATACCTACAATATCTTTTTTGTCATATTCTTTAAAATTTATAAAATATTATAACATAAAAATGAGTATTATAAAAGTTGTTTGATATAAAACAACAATCAATTTAACAGTGTTATGTAGATGCTTGTCTACAGCAATACTGAAAATACATACGTTTTTCTCAATATGAATTTTAAATAACTTCAAATATATTAACTGTATATTTCAAAATAATACATCACTACTAGTATTTTCTTAAATGAACATAAATATATAAAGTCTTTTTGTTTGTTTGTTTGTTTTATATTTAGTAGAGCTTAAAATCTTGGCTCTTACTGTGGTACAAGCCCAAAATAAGAACAATTTTTAGACATTGGATTTCATTGTAATAAGGCTGTACTTCAATGACCCTCAAATCACTGAAGGATTTTACCTCCCTTGTAGCTAAGCTGAGAGTTGACAGTTCTGCTGTGCCAAGGAATGAATTGTAGGCATGATTTTTGCATACAGACTTCCTGCTATGGTCAAAGCTATTTGACTTGAGTGAGTGACTTTATTCTCAGGCCACAGAAAACAGGTTACATTCATTTAAGAAATGGTGTGTGTATTAAGATGGTCTATCCATAAAGTCATTCACCAACTGTTTCAATGAACAATAGTTCTGCTTGGAGGGTGGCACAGACATTAGGTGTGGGTAAGAATCTGGTTCATTGGCTGTGATAATTTGGAAAAGCATTCATTTCAGAGAAAGAGTAACTTATAAAGTCCTCTTCTTCAAACTTGATACAAGAGTTATAAACATCAAACAAAGCATTCAGTCTCACTCTTTGTTGTTCTCTTACAAGCCCCTTCCCAATTTAATTGTCTACATTTCTTTTGGGTGTATAAATACTTTTGAAATATGTAAGCTGTTCTGAAAACATGTATAGTGTAAAAACATGAAATAAACAATACTACTAATAGAGAGGCTGAGATAGGAGAAGCAAGATTCCCAGACCTTTATGTTGTATACAGCAAGACACTATCACAAACAGGCTGAAAGTGAATATAGATTGGACAATATTGGACCTATTTCTCCAATTACCAAATGAGAGAGACCATTGGATGATAGTCAACAAATTTCTAATTCCTCATATTTTTGGATTTCAATCAATTAGGATATGTTGGTAATATTAATTTTCATATTAAGAAATTAAGAAAAAGTTATTGTTACTTCCTGTTGTTCTTGTTGTAAGAGGTGGAATTAGGTTTGTGGGGATTTGTTGAAAGATTACTTTCTTGCTTCTTCTAGGGTGTAGTTTTGCTCCTTATATTGGTGTTTTCCATCTATTATCCTTTGTAGGGCTGGATTTGTGGAAAGATATTGTGTAAATTTTGTTTTGTCATGGAATATCTTGTTTTCTCCATCTATGGTAATTGAGAGTTTTTCTGGGTATAGTAGCCAGGGCTGGCATTTGTGTTCTCGTAGGGTCTGTATGACATCTGTCCAGGATCTTCTAGTTTTCATAGTCTCTGGTGAGAAGTCTGGTGTAATTCTGATAGACCTGCCTTAATACTTGACCTTTTTCCCTTACTGCTTTCAAAATTCTTTCTTTGTTTAGTGCATTTGGTGTTTTTATTATTATGTGATGGGAGGAATTTCTTTTCTGGTCCAGTCTATTTGGAATTCTGTAGGCTTCTTGTATGTTCATGGGTATCTCTTTCTTTAGGTTAGGGAAGTTTTCTTCTATAATTTTGTTGAAGATATTACTGGCCCATTACCTTGGGAGGCTTCACTCTCTTCTATACCTATTATCCTTAGGTTTGGTCTTCTCATTGTGTCCTGGATTTCCTGGATGTTTTGGGTTAGGAGCTTTTTGTTTTTTGCATTTTCTTTGACTGTTGTGTCAATGTTTTCTATGGTATCTTCAGCTCCTGAGATTCTCTCTTCTATCTCTTGTATTCTGTTGGTGATGCTTGCATCTATGACTCTTGATTTCTTTCCTAGGTTTTCTATCTCCAGGGTTGTCTCTCTTTCTGATTTCTTTATTGTTTCTCATTCCATTTTTAGATTCTGGATGGTTTTGCTCATTTCCTTCATCTGTAGTTCTTTAAGGGGTTTTTGTGTTTCCTCTTGAAGGGTTTCTAGCTGTTTACCTGTGTTCTCCTATATTTCTTTGAGGGTGCTATTTGTGTCTTTATTTTTTTAAAGATTTATTTTATTTATTTTATGTGTATGAGTACACTGTAGCTGTACTGATGGCCGTGAGCTATCATGTGTGTGGCTGCTGAGAATTGAACTCAGGACCTCTCCCTGCCCTGCTTGCTCCGGCCCACTCGCTCTGGCATAATTCACTGTAGTTGTCTTCAGATGCACCAGAAGAGGGCGTCAGATCTCATTACGGGTGGTTGTGAGCCACCATGTGGGATCTGAACTCAGGACCTTCGGAAGAGCAGTCAGTGCTCTTACCTGCAGAGCCATCTCACCAGCCCTATTTATATCTTTCTTAAAGTCCTGTATTATCATCATGAGAAGTGATTTTATATCTGAATCCTGCTTTTCCAATGTGGTAGTGTGTTCAGGACTTGCTATGGTGGGAGTATTGGGAATCTGATAATGCCAAGTAACCTTGGTTTGTGTTATTTTCTTATGCTTGCCCCCCACCATCTGGTTATCTCTAGTGCTAACTGCCCTTGCTAAATCTGACTGGAGTCAGTCCTTCCTGTGATCCTGGTTGTGTCAGAACTCCTCAGAGTCAAGCTGTCTTTGTGATCCTGTAATTCTGGGATCCTGTGGTCCTGGGCTTGTTAGAGCACCTGGGAGTGGAGCTTCCTATGGGTGTTGTGGGACTGGCTATGGAGCTTGCAACCAAGGTCTGCTCAGGGCACTAGCCCAGAGAGACCGGAAGGAACCTGAGCCACTGGGCTGTCGGAGTTCCTTTGTGCCTAGTTCCACTGGTCCCAGTTACTCCGAGTGTTGGGACAGAAGTTGTGTCCTCCTCACCTCTGATCCTGGGCTTGTTAGAGCGCCTGAGAGTGGAGCTTCCTCTGGGTGTGTGGGACTGGCTGTGGAGTTTGTGCCCAAGGTCTGCTCAGGGTACCAGCAGAGACAGCAGAATGTCCCATCTTAAAAGTCAAGATGGCTGGATAGTCATATCTTAAGTCCTGCAATCATTTTTTCTAAAGAAGGACATTTTACCTCCTTTTGCTTGGAGGATTTTTCTTGAACAAGCCTATGATTACCTTTTCTCTGTATCTTTGTATGTGTACACATTTCTTAAGTTAGATAGTCCCATTATTAGATGCAAGCCAGGGATATATACATCTTTTAAAAAGTTAAGTTATGAGTCTTGTCAGCTATAAGACAGGAAATCTTGTGCATAAGGTCCTGGAAAACAAAGCTCTGGGATGTTAATATCAGGGAAATCCTCACTTCCTGTCATGTGTGTCAGTCCAGGTGCCTTGCTTTAAGCAGTGAATACTTGCTTGGAAAGAGAGAGAGGTAGGGGGAGGGGAGGGGGAGAGGGAGGGGAAAGGGAGAGGGAGAAGAGGGAGAGGGAGAGAGAGGTGTTTCATTTTTTTTATTTGGATACATTTTATTAGCTAACACAGTGGACTACTAATGAAGGAACTCGAAGCAGTGTTAGCAAGTTTTCTTACATGGGGCATCACATTGGATTGCGTCTATATTACACAAAAGGCTACAATTTCCCACCCAAGTATGCAATCTCATTATTAGTTTGCCTACGAAGCATTTCAGAGAGTGGTTTGAGGCTCATAAAAGACCTCCCCCCCCAACCTCTTACATTTGTAGATATTTTGAGACTTTTATTTAAAATGTCAACAATATCAATCGAATTATGTCTCATACCATTATTACCCTCTCTGCTTCCCACAAGCTCTTCCAGCGTAACCGAGCGTCAGACCTCTCTTTTCTCGTGGCACCTCAGGATCTGCCTTGAGAACAGTGCGAGGTACCGGAAAACGCTGGTGGGCTCAGAGAACCACCACTCCCAGCATCCTCCACGTCTCCAGTGCCCGCCGTTTCCTTTTCCGGTCTGGCAGCCGAGGAAACTGTAAAAGCTATGCTGGGGAGGCGGCGCGGAGCTTGATTCACCTTCACCTGCGCTGGGCACCCGCTGACCCCGGGCTTCCTCCCGGAGAGCAGTTAGATATGAACGGACGGGTGGATTATTTAGTCACGGAGGAAGAGATCAACCTGACAAGAGGACCCTCGGGTAGGCGCGGGACGCGGAGGGAGTAATTGCTGCGCTCCTTGCTTTCGGGGAGCCGGGTTTACCTGGCCGGAGAGCAGGCAGGCCCCGACCGAGCCGCTTCCCAGAGCGCTGTCTGGCACTGAGCAAAGAGTCCATTGGCATCCTTTGTTAGCTAGATAACGGACCCAAGGACTCTGCTCCATAATCCAGTGGGATTCCCGCAGGCGTTTATGGCCGGGAAGGGTTTCTTGCTGTTGGTGGCAATAGCAAAGACTAGGGAAAAGCCCGCTGTTTAGCCAGCGTGTGGGAGCCACCGTATCCGTTATTCAGTTGCTTGCTTCATCCTTGTTTCTTTGAGGACCCGTTCAGGTAAAAACAGGAGCAGGGAACGGCGGAGGTTTTCTGAATGCGTCAGTTTCGCTGGTGCTAGGGTCCTGCCTGCGTTTCTGGGGAATTAATTTACAATATTAATTGGAATGCCAAAGCGGGAGGAGACTTTTTACAGAAGTTTTCCGACCTGGCGCCACCTCCGAATTACTTGGGCCTTTTCGTTTTTACTTTTTAGCAAAATATTAAAATGAAAATGCTGTTTTCTAGTCCTGTCTGTAGGAATTTGGATTCAGTATGGATTCATCAATTCTTTAAAAAAACACTTCATGTGATTCTGACAGAAACATTCCCATTTACCTTTGCTGTGTGGTGTTCCTTACGGATGCTCATAGCTGGACTGGCCTCTTGACATGATTACTACGTCGTGCCACCGCCTTCCTTAGGCTTTGCAGTTTTCTTTATGGCCGTAACATTTTAGGTTTAGGGTTCGCCACTTGGGACCAAGTTCTTCTTCTTCTTCTTCTTCTTTTTTTTTTTTTTTAAAATCTAACATCTTACCAGGTTTTTGTTGTTGTTTTTTTTGTCTTGTTTTAATGCATTGGCAGAATAACTTAACTAATGGGTGCTTGTAGTTTCTTTTCTGTAACATAGAGATGGTTATGAAATGAAGCGTTTCACATATAGTGTTAGGATGAAGCCAGTTACTCTCTGGAAAGTGTTTAGGACGATGTGTTGACATATGGTAAGCGGTGTGTATTTGTTACTGTTGTCATTAGTGAGTGAATGGTTAGACTGACTCCAGTAAGTTCTGTTAAATACTGTATTCCATGAGTTGAATAAATCATTGGTTACTGTGAATTTCTCCATTCTGATAGCCATTACTTAGAATAGTCTGTTACCTTTTCTTATCTATAAGTTTGCAATCACTGCTGACTATTCTGTGTAAAGCACAGCTTTCAGAACTAGTCATACTCTTTGTCTTCCTGTTTTGAGAAAATTGGAAGTTGGTCGTATTTATGGACTCACTGCTAATCTTTGTGGTTTGTACAGAAACTTTGTTCTGAGTAGTTCCTTGGTGGGCAGGGGGCAATTTGACAGAACTAGAGTTATCTGGGAAGAGGAACCTTACTTGAGAAAACTCCGTCGGATTGCCTGTAGGCACACCTGTCGGGCATTTCTTAAGTTGATGATCGAGATGGGAGATTTCAGCTCACTGTGAGCAGTGCTACCATGGGGCAGTTGGGTGGTCCTGGATTGTACGAAAGCAGGCTGAGCAAGTCATTAGGAGCAAGCCAGTAAGTAGTGCTGTTTTAGTTCTTGTCTCCAGGCCTATCCTGACTTCTCTTCAAGATGGACAGCTTAAGATTAAATAACTCCTCTCATCCCATCCCTTCTTGCTTGTATCATGTTTTTTTTTTTTTTCACAGCAATAAAAATGTAAACTGAGCTCAGAAACTTTTGCTCAAGGCTTTTGAATATGCTCAAGTTTCTTGAATCTAATTTTCTTATTTTATTCAGTTTTTCAATTGATCTTTGAGGTTAACATAGTAGAAATGGATTTTTATTACATTTGTTTGTCTATGTGTTTTTATTTGTTTGTTTGTTTGTTGGGGGAGGGGCCTGTAGAGGTCAGAGAACAACTTTCAGGAGTCAGTTTTCTCTTCCTATCATGCGGGTCCCAGAGATTGAACTCAGGTTGTCAGACTTGAGGCAAATACTTTTACCCGATGAGTTATCTCACCCAGCAGTCTCAGATCTGTAGATGAAAGTCTGTATTTTTTTTTTTTTTTTTTTTTTGTGTGTGTGTGTTTTTAAACCTTTTGGTAATTTTCTCTTTAGGATCAATGAGATACATGTTTCTGATTCCCTTTGCAAATACCTGAAGGCATCTAGTTCTTTAACCTAAATAACCTATGATTGAGGTTTTCTTCTTGCCACATAGCAAGAACCCAATATACTTTAATTTAGTCTCTTAGCTGTGGTATCACAGTATTACCAGGTCTTTTGACAAGAGCAGACTTCTGATATTATTCTTGCTTTAAGCATAAAATTTAATATAATATCATTGTTTGAACTTCTGGACATTTGAATAGCACTGTCTACTTTCTAAGCATTTAACTTACAGACCTAAAGTTTCTAGTCTTCGTATTTTTCTTCAAACATTAGAGCTGGGAAAAGCTTAAAGAGACTAAATAAGAGGAATAATTTTATATAGTTAACATATTTTTACAAAAGGGCTTTTTTTTGTATGGTTATTTGTTTAAAAATAAAGTTCCATTGAGTGGTTTCTGGAATTTTTATAAGAATTTCCAAGTATAAGTCATTGTTATTAGTCAGGATTCTCTAGAGGAATAAAGTCAATAGAATGAATGTGTGTATTAAAAGGGAATTTGTTAGATTAGCTTACTTGATAAGGTCTGAGTAGTCTAACAATGGCTATTTGCACAGTGACGAGGCTGAGAACCTGGTAGCTGCTCAGCAGACCCAACCTGGTACTGACGAGAATTTCTGGAGAGCCACTGGCCTTTAGTCCAGATTAGAATCCCAGTGATGAAGGGTTCTGACAGCAGGAGCAGCAGCAATAGGGTAGTTAGACTCACGTACTCACTAACCGGGTGATCAAACTCATCAGGGAAGCATGAAGGAAATATAGCTTTCAAAAGCAAGCTTTTCCCTTGACTGCCTATCTGGTTGACACTGGAAGGTATGGCCTACAGTTTACGGTGAGTGTTTCCATTTCAGAAAACCTCATCAAGAAAATCCTTTATATTTTGTTCATTGCTAATCTCTTAGTTGATTCCAGATCCAGTCAAATTGAAAACTAAGGTTAACCATTACAGTGATATAAATCATTGAACTTGCTAGGAAAAAAGTAATTACAAATTTAGGATTAAATTTGGAAAAAAAAATAATCATTGGAAGTTTGTTGGTTCAGTAAACAAGGAAAGGTTCCAAGTTCCTGCTTATCACTTCCTAGAGCTGATTCCTGGTCTGTGGCACCCTTGGTTTCAGAGTCTTCATGGTGATGTCATGAAGATACACAGGGAATACGTCAGTAATTACCATTGAAAACTTCTAGGTAATTTTGATAGTGTCATAGGAGTCTTTTTTTTTTCTACAGGAGAAACACAAGAAGCCTCTGATTTTGCAGGCAGCACTGTCTGGTTTAACTGGTGAATATGTGTATGATTACTATTTGTTCCAGTATAGTATCAGACAAGAATCTTGGATATTTACAGTTTTGTAAGGCAAATGAACCTACTGGAAACAAACAAACCCAAAATCATAGGAAAGTCACAACAATGGAATGAGTGTCTAAGGGGTGAGAAGGAAGTGGTGTGGAGCTTGGCCTTTGTCCTGTGCTCGCTCACTTCCTTGCATGGTGAGGGAAATCTTGGCTGTCTTTGATTTCAGAAGACTGCTCTGCTTTTGTTCTTGGGCTCATTCCTCATGTTATTTTAAATAATTTCTGTCATTAAAAAAAGATTTAAAAAAATTATCCATATGAGTGTTTTGCCTGCATTTGTATGTGTAACAGGTGTCCTGGTATTTACGGAAGCTGCTAAGGATCCTGGAGCTGGAATTATAGGTGGGTACTGGGAAATGAACCCAGGCCTGTGCAAGGCAGCAAATGCCCTTAACTGCTGAGCTATCTCTCTGGTCCCCAGGTTTTTGACAGTTTTTGATTAGCTAGTAATCTAAATGTTTGTCAGAGGCAGTAGTCATGATCTCAAAGGCTTTCAAAGGTCAAACAGTTCATCTTTTTCCTTTAGAACAAGTTCAGTTTGATTGTACTTGAAGGCTCTCACTTTTTCTCATATCAGATTTAGAGATCTTAGCTGGGTGGTGGTGGTGCATGCCTTTAATCCCAGCACTTGGAGGCAGAGGCAGGTAGATTTCTGAGTTCGAGGCCAGCCTGGTCTACGGAGTGAGTACCAGGACAGCCAGGGCTATACAGAAAAACCAAAAAAAAAAGAAAAAAAAAAAACCCCAAAAAAACCCAAACAAACCAACCAACACATTTAGAGATCTTAAAGTTGTGAAGACTCACTATTCTAAACACTATGATATGACCAATTTAACTTTTAGTCTCAGAGATTAGACAACTTCATGATCTTAGGGTTCCAGTATCCAGAAAGGACTCAATGGGTTTTTAGCAGTCTGCCATCTTCAGAGAGGGAAGAAGAAATGCCCCACATCTCTACTGTCCTTAGAGGCCCTTTAGAGGAAGGGATAGTTAGCACAATGCTTTCGTAAAGAGTAATTAAGGAAGTATCTTTCTGGAAGTGTACTAATTAATATATGTTTATACTTATATTTTACATTTTGTTCAGGCTAAATGAGTCTCTGTTTATAGTCACATAGGCTTATTTAGTTCTTATAGAACCCCTATGTAGTAGGTGGGGTTTTTTTTGTTTGTTTGTTTTGGTTTGGTTTGGTTTTTTTGAGACAGGATTTCTCTGTGTAGCTCTGGCTGTCCTGGAACTCACTCTGTAGACCAGGCTGGCCTCAAACTCAGAAATCCATCTGCCTCTGCCTCCCAAGTGCTGGGATTAAAGGTGTGTGCCACCACTGTCCAGCAGTAGTAGGTGTTTAATCCACACTATTAGATTAGGAAGTTGTCTGAGTGAGATTAAAGACTTGCCCAAGACCTAAGGCCAGTAAGATTCAGAAGAGTCTACTCTAGGTCTGCCAATTCTACTGTACTAGGTGTTTCCTACCACCACAGTACCCAAGAGTTTGATTGTTAACCTTTTCCTTAGCTTTCTTTTTTGTTTTTGTTGTTATAGCATACCTTATTCCCTAGAGGGATTTAATGCATGTAAAAAGATGTAAAAATGGAGAGATGGCTCAGTGGATAAGAGCACTGACTGTTCTTCCAGAGGTCTTGAGTTCAATTTCCAGCAACCACATGATGGCTCACAACCATCTGTAATGAGATCCGATGCCCTCTTCTGGTGTGTCTGAAGAGAGCAACAGTGTACTCACATACATACAATAAATAAATCTTAAAAAAATATGCTTAAAAAACAAAAGATGTAAAAACTCCATTGTGGAAAGCTTTTAGGTAGGCACATCAAGGTGAGAACCTGAAACAGTGCACTCTGTCTGAGCATTTCTGAGGTTTCAGTCATGTGCATCCCATTTAACCACTAACTGCAATTGCTGCTAACAGTTTTCTGATTTATTCCTTCCTGCACCTATTAAATAGACTGGAGGCTACAGTGCTCTATCTCTGCTTTGTTTTCTCTGGCTACAGGAAATCCAGCCCTTTATGGAATTTACAGTACAATAGAGACATGTATTCACATACAAAGAGTTAAATCTTATTACATAGGTTCATGTGGTTAAGGACTGTGAGTGTATATATGTAGCAGGAAGGAAAAGGAAGAGGGCTTCATGGAAGAGCATGCTAGTCCGACCCAGTATTAGTTGTTTTTCTCATTACTGCAACAAAATAACTGACAAAAACAATTTAGGGAAAGGTTTATAATTTGAGGGCAATCTCCATCATGGCAGGAAAGGCCCAGCAACAGGAACGTGAGGGGCTGGTCACATTGCCCTCCACAGTGAGGAGCAGAGAGATGGATGCTGGTGCAGGAACGTGAGGGACTGGTCACATTGCCCTCCACAGTTAGGAGCTGTGGATTTGCCTCTCTGGGGGGTAACCTGGCCAGCAGGTAATAAAGGCAAAACACACCGATTCCTTCCTATAGTGACTTATCCAGGCCTTTTATTGTTTAGGGGAAAAGGTTACATTAGGTAAGGAGAAGAGAGAGGTGTCTAAGTATGGACTAAAAGTCAAAACAGTTCCAAGCCTATAAAAATCCTATGCCAGTAAAACCAAGGAGCATGAAAGAGGAGCAAGCTAGCTATCAAACAAATCCCCACTCTCTTTCTCTCGCTTTCGCTCTCGCTCTGCTCTGGCTCAGCTCTGCTCTGGCTATCGGCTCTGACAAGCCTCAGCTCTGATAAGCCTCGGCTCTCTGCTCTACTCTGACTTTCGGCTCTGACAAGCTTCGGCTCTCGGCTCTGCTCTCTGCTCTGCTCTGACAAGTCTCGCCTCTGAGCTCTGCTCTCCTCTGACAAGTCTCGCCCAGGGCCAGCTTATATAGCCTGTGATGACGTAATACGCTGCCGTTTGCTTGTAACTGTTTCCAATTGGTCCAAGCCAAATGAGGCCAACTGTTACATGCCTAGTCTGCCGTTGGAAATCAGTTAAGGCAGCCGTTAGACAGTAAATGGCTCTCCACAAGGAGCAGAGAGATGGATGCTGGTGTTCCACTCATCTCTTCCTTTTTATTCAGTCTAGGTCCCAGACCATAGAATGCCTCCATTCAGGATAAGTCTAACTTTCTGTTAAAGTTTCCAAGAACACTCTCATCAATATGGCTAGAAGTTTGCTTCTTAGGTGATTTAAAATAAATTGGCAATAAAGATAAACCATCCCAGACTCCATCCTGGAGAGGGTCAAAGGATGGAGGTAAGGGCCTTTCTGATAAGCTTAAAGAGGCTTTATAGAAAGGACAGGTTTTAGTGCATGATCAGGGGTAAAGATAGCCTTAGCTGTAATAATAAGAATATTAGAAAAAAATGTATTTTTAGATCAGTGAATAAACCAACCTGGGTATAGGAGAAGTTTTGTTTAGGAGATTCAACAGAGAAATTGTCAAGGTAAGCAGAGATTGAATTTTGGAGACTATTCAATATAAATGTGAAATCAATATTTCTCTAAGATTCCATCTTAATACCTCCTCTTCCTAGTCATTGGTTAAGACTCGGTCTAAGAACACTCTCCTCTAAAGTCTTCTTTCCCCAGCCTAGAAGCCACCTTATTATCAATATTGCATAAGATGGCCTTGCGAGTATTGTCAAAGCCCTCTGTCCAATAAGGGACAGGTAGAATAGTTATTGTGGGCCAGTGGACCGGACCATGCTGCAAGACAGAAAAACTGGTAAGTTCAAACAGATTAAGAGACTTGGGCCATTCTCATAATTGAAAATTGTAGATGTTTAAATTAGCTCCCTACCAGGTTCCTGTCCTGGAGCACATGGCCATGACACCCTAAGAAGGCCATGACAACTGGTCTGCAGCCTAAAAGCCCAGAGTTCTTCATGCTAATGAGGTATCTAGATAGGCCCCAGAGTTTAGCCATATGTTTCCCTTCCCAGGCATTCCTTCCTGCAAAAGGTATTTAATCTCTAGTTCACCCTGAGTAAGTCATATGCATCCTTATACACTATGAATAAACAGTTTGGACAAGCAAGGACTGTCTCCTTCATTAGGGGAGCCTCCATCATACAGAACCTCACCTAAGTCTCCACAGAAGGTCCCTTCCCACTCCTGACACTCCTAAGCTAAACCGGATTCCCATCCCTTCACCCCCTCATCTCAGTCTCCCCATTCCAACTTTTCGTGGTTCCCAGCAGCAGCGTCTGAGTGCACAGGAGTTTAAGAACCACAGCCTCTGTCCCAGTCCCTGCTGTTTCTCACCTGTAGAAACATGGACTGGGACCCCTATCTTAGGCTGCCTTCCTTAGCCTTCCTTGAGTAGCACGTGGGTGTCCCTAGAGCCTGCCAGCCCAGCGATAGAAAGGAGGCTAGAAAGGAACATAGCCTAGAGCCCCTAAGTTTTACCTAGAGCCCCAGAGTTTTGCCTCCCCAAGTGACACCTAGGCGGCTTTAAGACACCCCAGCAGCAAAGCAAAACACAGACCCACAGGTTTCCATTTTACAAATGAGGAACGCTTGGATTACATAGCTTTCTGGGGCAGATTTGGAATTTAGGCTATGTAACATTAAAATCTAAAGTAATACTGTAAGTTTTGTCATTATTTCTGTTTTACTTGTGTCTTGTCTTTACTTTGAAGCATTCTTTTTTTTTTTTTTTAAAGAACATATATTATCCTGGGTATGGTAGTGTATTCCTTTAGTCCCTGCACTTGGGAGCAGGCAGACAGATTTCTGCGAGTTTAAATCCAGCTTGGTCTTCATAGTGAATTTCAACCTGGTCAGGGCAATGTTTAGACCTTGTCTAAACAGCCCAAGTGTTAGAAAACAAGCATGTACTTAACTTCTTTTTTTCCTATTGCTTTCTTTAGTTCATTATTCCAATTGTCACCAAACTGATAGATACAGAATACTATAATGGAATGCATTTAGGAGAACTAGTAATGTGTGCTACTTCAGATTTCAAAGTCATAAACCACAGTCCTCACTAGACATAATCTAAGAAAAATTGAAAGGTTGGACTTAAGTTGTTGTTATAAGGTTAGGGAATAACTAGAGAGTTCTGCAAAAAAGAAAAATATATAGTTATGTCTCTTGAGGTTGTGTTAAGGATTAATTTTAAGAAATAATTCTTGAGGAAAATGTTAAAGTATATTGGCATTTGGGATAAACTGGAAAGCAAGTCAGTTGATGCTAAACTATAGAAACATTTGACTAAGCAGAAAAGTGGCCAGTGATTATATTTGATTAAATGCAATATCAAAGGGAAGATACTCAAAGTATATTTAGATGATAGGATGAGGATTGTTGCTTTTACAGGATTAAAAAAAAAAGGGAAACCAAATTCATTAAGTATCTACATAATTAGGAATTACAGATACTATAATAAAGAACAAGAAGTCATCTCTGGTTCTAATAGTTTGCAGCACTAAAGGAGACTGTGTTAGCTTTCTATAACTGTGACAAAAATTCCTGATATAATTTATATGGAAGGAAGGTTCATTTTGGCTCATGGTTTTAGAAGCTTCAGTCTTGGTCTTTTGGCTCTGTTGCTTTCAGTCCTATGGTATCTAAGTATGCAAGAAAGTTGTTCCTCTCCTTGAAGCTAAGATGCAGAAAAAGGAGTCCACATATCTCCTTGAAAAGGTATTCTCCTTTAGTGACATAACTTTATCACTAGGTTCCACCTCTCCACCACTTCCCATTGATGGCACAGTCTGGAAACCAAGTAATATTTGAGTCCTTGGGGAAAAACCTACCTAGAGCATGACGGAGAGTAATGGTGGGCATGTGCTGAAAGTATCCTAATAAGAAAGGAACCCAAGAGCTTAGAGCCTTCATAAGAGAGATTCTGTTTCTTATAGATTCCAATTCAGTGCTATACTACAAGGGAAAAAACAATAATGTAAAATCCAAGTTTTCCCTCCCTGCCCCAGGCTTGGGAAATAACAACTCTGAGACTCAAAATATACTTACTAACACCTTGACCATAGCTTTGGCTGTTCTACTAACATGCAAGTTAATTATCCTATTATTCGATTGTAAGTTCTGCCATGTAGTTTATTACTTCTGCTCAGCTCCCCTGCTTCTGTCCTCCTCCCTGTTCCAGGGCTAAATCCAC
The DNA here is from genome assembly GCA_019843855.1 of Hylomyscus alleni. Taxonomy (NCBI): domain Eukaryota; kingdom Metazoa; phylum Chordata; class Mammalia; order Rodentia; family Muridae; genus Hylomyscus; species Hylomyscus alleni. The sequence goes on from JADRCC010554224.1 coordinate 15,791, forward strand.
TGCTTCTAGCTCTGTCCCAGAATTTCATCTCCCTACCCATGTCTTACTTTCTATTTCCTGCCTAAGCCTATAAGCCAATCGGCATTTTATTGTTAGGTACTGCATCCATAGAGGACATGAGATTTTTCTCTACACAGTAAACTATAAAATGCCTGTAGCAGCAAGTGTTTTGGAAATAAGTTAGGTAATGTCATTCTCCCCTTGTATCACAAACTATGGTTTCATGCCTACTACATATAGTTTATTATATATTGAGTAAGAAACAGTAGAAAAATTGAAAAGAGGGCAGTTATACAATTAAAGAAAAAAGGCCATCAATTTGAGAGGTAGTGATGGGTATTGGAGGGAGGGGGAAGAGGGTGTGATAATATTTTAATTTCAAAACAATTTAAAAAGTGAAAAAAGGTAGTCATAGTGAAAAGGGTCCAGATTGTCATATGAGGTGAAACTAAAGAGATTAAATCATTTCACTGTGGAAAATAAGAGAGCCATACATATATATGTTCAGTATCTGGGCAGTTGCTTATTATAAAGTAAGAAAACAGTATGTTTACTTAGGTATTTTGAAGACAGGTTTTCAGAGCCCTGAGAAGAGTTTGCACTGCATATTTGGGAAGATAGCACCTTGAAACATCTTTGCTAGGTGGACATTTTGTCAACCCATCAGATGAAATACTAGGATAAGGAAGTTGTGTGTAATGCTTTTTTAATTATAGTATCATCTTTCTGTTCTCCGAGGTTAAAGGTTTTCTTTATTTGTCAGTGGATTGATTAGTCATAATAAGTAACAAACGAGACATTTTATATTGGGAACAGAGAATTTCTCCAAAGAATGAAATAGTTTGGATTTAAGATGCCTTACTTAAGTTAACCTCCTGAGTTGTTCATATTAAATACCAATTTATTCTATTCAATTCATATATATTTATTTATTGACCAACTACTGTGTGGACAGGTTTCTGAACTAGTCACAGAGAATTGAGTTTCAATATTAATTCACTAAGTAAAAGATTGTGGTGTTTAAGAATCAGAATGGGACCTTCACTATTCTCGCTTATGTGTCCCACTGCCAATCTTAACAGTAGTATCTCTGTATTAATCTGTACTATCATTTTGCCCCAAACAAAGTTAGCTTGCTCCTTTTAGGGGGAAAAAAGAGTCTGAATGAATGCAGATCCTAACTTTTCTATATAACAATATGACTGTGCAAGTCATTTCCCTTTGGATGCCTGTTTCTTTGGTTAGAGAAATAAAAGTATTAGAACTTACTGATACACTTGTGAAGATTATATACTTTTATTTATTTTATTCTGCTCTAGATACTTCTAAGCTCTTTAAAGTACTTGAGTGGTGCCTGACCTTACAACTGTCCCTGTCTGCAATAGACATTAGTGGGGCAATCGCTGCTGCCATGTACCCCTAGAATTGAGGCCTCAAGCACTGGAAACAGAGAGGGGAGTAGAATTCAGAAGATCCTGTGAGGTTCCATGGATGTTGCTTCCCTGTCATGATTAGAAGACACAACCTCACAGCAGACTTACTGGTTCTCTGCCTCTTAGAGTTTTTATGCTCCTTTTGAAATGTTCACTGAGCCTTAGTTGTAAGGGTTGGGTTGCAGATGTATCAATAGGGGCTAGGCATAGCCCCTATTTTTCTCTGCATTTTAATCAGTGACAACACCAGTGTGGATTGGAGAAATCTCATGGAGCTCCATCCCTACCTGAAGAGCTATAGGCAATTTGATAACTGCTGAAAGAGGAAAAATTAGTCTTTCCCAGGGACGAGCTTCTTGATTGGTTAAACAATGCCAAGTAGTGAGCCCTAGAAGCATTATACATGTAGACAACATTGAATGGACTCAGCAAGTTGTATTTGTTAGTTTATATGTATATGTAATAACAGTGGTTAAAAGAGGAGGTCACATGGATTTCAGAGGGAGTGAGGTAGAGGCCACATGGGATGGGTGTAAGGGAGGAAAAGAAGGAAATTATGCGATTATGGTTTAATAAAATAAAAATATTCACCCATTAAATACTGAGTAATATTGTTTTATGTTTGGAAAGAAGATTAAATGAGATAGTATACATGTGAAATGTAAAGCATATTATTTAATACATATGAAGCAGTCAATAAATATAAGCTGTTATTACTATTGCTCTTAATGGTAAACTGGATTCAGACCCAGAGTCAGGAGGCATCCAGAAGAAGGTATGTCTTGTTTAGCTTTACAAGACTGGACATACTTTATTTCTCTCTCCCCCCCAATCCTGATGGCATTCTACTTTTTAAAAGAGTCTTAATTATTTTTGTGTGTACAAGTGTTTGCCTGCATGTTTGTATGTGCACCATATGGATGCCTGATGCCCCTGGAGACCAGAAGAGGGCGTCATTTCCCCTTAAACTGTATCATTCATTTATTGCTGCGGTCTGGGTTGCTGTGGGGACCTCTTGTTCCTCAGGGTGATTAGAGTTCTGGCCTGGTGGGCAAAGAATTTGGCGAGTGACAAACAGAGACCAAGCAGAATCTGAGTGTATTTGCACAAAATAAAAATCAGGCTTATATAGTATACAGAAACAGGGCAAATGTCAGGGATCACGTAGGCAGGTACTGGTCACATCAAAGTCAGTAAGATCAAACAGCCAGGTGCAAAGCAGAGGAGCAGTGGTGTCCTTCCTGCTGGGCTATCTTGGCAGCCCCAAGAGAAATTCTCTGGGTCTCTCTGAGGCAAGCACCTGGAGGTCCCATTCTAGCAGTCCTTGAGAATATCCTTGGCTGTAACAGATAGTGACGGAAGCCCTTCAACTTCTCTCTGGTATGTAAAGCAATTCTACCTTGTGTGAGACTGCTCCGATGATTCCAAGTATGTTTACAGTGAGCAGTAGTGCCTAACTTCTATCTCTAACTCTGGAGACACCCTGTCTGATAAGGCAGCTTCCTTATAAAAATTCCAAGCTAATTATAGCTAGGAGATCAATTAGGATCATTGAAACACTGTAGAGGCCAGTTTTAGCTATTTATGAATTATTTCTTAGGGCATCTATATGCCTGAATAGAGAAACTCTCCGCAGACTTTTGCAGAGACCAATGTGGAACACATCTGAGTTAGGAGATGCCAATAAATGAATACCCAGGAGGCTAGCTCCCTTTGAAGCTGTACGCCTCAGGTTTGTGATCAGGCCTTCAAGCCTGACATGCAGACTTTACTGGAGTATACGAGTGGGCGTGGCAATATATATATATATTATATAATGATATTTTATATTGTTTTATATTATATTTTACATGTGTACTCATGTAAGATAAAGATTAAACAACTCATTTTAATTTTACCATATCTTAAAATTTATTAGCATATTAAAACTAGAATTCACAATGCAATGTTTCTTCATTGTTTTGAAGAAAACCAGTTGAGTCTTACTTTTATTCTTTTTCTCTTTGCCCTGAACCTATTTGAGACTATAAGTGCTGAGACAGAATTAATTATACTCTTCAGCTTCAGAGGATACTGGTGTTGTCAGTATGTCCTTTTCTGGTGTTATTCTTACACTCTAGGTAAATGACACAGTGCATTCTGTTGTTGTATTCACTGCAATGTATCTTTACACATCCTTAAATATGCATGCCTTTTTGTAAATAGGTAATAAAATTTTGTCTGTGTATGTGTTCTTATTTATCTGAAGGGTTTTGTGCTATGAATAACATTTCATAACATTCTACCCATGTTACTTTGTACATATTTATTAAATGATTCTAATTTTTAAGTTTTTATTTATTTATTTATTTATTTACTTTTTTATTATTTTTTTTAAAATATGGAACGCTTCACAAATTTGTGTGTCATCCTTGCACAGGGGCCATGCTAATCTTCTCTGTATCTTTCTAATTTTAGTATATGTG
>JADRCC010554225.1:0-13213 GCA_019843855.1 Hylomyscus alleni
TATTATTATTATTATTATTATTATTATTATTATTATTATTTCTTGATCCAAGTCAAAGTATATACAGCTCATGATTCTACAGTGCTACCAATCCCTAATCTAATAGATTAGCTCTGAGGCCACATAATCTATTTACAGACTGTAGTTGACATGTAGAATTCTTAAAAACAGGACTAATTAAGAATGCTTGATGCCCCAGTTGTAGGGGAATGCTAGGATAGGGAAGCAGGAGTGGGTGGGTTGGTGAACAGGGGAGGGGTGATGGGATAGGACATTTTTGGAGGGGGAACCAGGAAAAGGGATAACATTTGAAATGTAAATAAAGAAAATATCTAATAAAAATAATTCTGCAAGCAGAGATTTCAGATATGATTACATACCTCTGGCTTTTTATGGAAACTAGGAGTCCCAGTTTCCTTTTATCCAATGGTGGCGTGCACTAGAACCGAGCAGCTTCTGCAGGACATAGAGACTGGATCCTCTGATACCTTCTTCACGAGTGCATCTCCTTGGGGCTCATCATCTGTTAGTAACTACTTTCACTCAAGGTGCAGTATCATATAGGCACATGTCTAGTCAAATTTAATTCTACCTAGTATGATGTGTCTTCTTTTGAGTCTCCAGACATCATTGTAAATGTATATTTTTTTTTCTGTAAACCTGGGTGAAAATTAGTAGGAATTACTTTAAAGCAGTAATCTGTTTTATGATATAGAAAACTGGATCATTGCTTGCATTCTCATAGCTGAGGTGAGAAGAGCTAGAAGTTTTGCGTTCTGGATTGCCCTAGCTCCCTTTGACCTTGTAGGAGTCGCTTCTATTTTCTCAGTGTGTTTATTCTTCTCTGCAAGGGGATGAGTGTGTCTGCCAGCCTCATGGTCATATACATCAGAAGCAATCATGGATGTGAGAATGTTTAATATGCCATATGGTGCTATGCGAGGCTAAGACACTTTGTGGGCAAAGAGAGCGATAGCATATGGTTTCTCAAGGAGCTTAGAATCTGTTTACAGACTCAGGACTCAGATATAACATAAATAATGGTTGAGAATATCCTACTTCCAAAAGAAGTAGAGACATTAAATGTTACCAGAAAACACAGGTTCGTTCTGGGTAACAAAGCTCAAAATTTAAAAGACACACATAACCTCTCTTCTGTTAATTTATTATTAATTTCATACATATTTTCTCCGCTATAGTCTCTGTGATTAAAAAAAATTTCACAGCAAAGACAAAAGTAATGAAACAGAACATCTAGTTTCCTACTCTCATAGCAGCTTTTATTCTAGTAGGACAATAGGAAATAAATAACAAACACACGAACATTTTAATTCCATGTTGTATCACATGTCACTAAGAACATGGTACCAGCTGTCTGGTAGAGCCAATGAAGACATCAGCCTATCACTGCTGTTACTGTATGTTTCTCATGGCAAACACTTACGAAATTCACCTTTTCAGTACTTCGAAGTTAAGTCTTTTGCTAAACTTAAGAGGATATAAATTTGGACAAAATAATGTCAGTAGGTTTTCAGCAAATATGAGATGACAATGGCTATAGTTTAGACCCATCATTCCCTCTACTTATGGTGTTCTTTGGAGCATTTCTCTAAGATAGACTCAGGTAACAGGCTTTCACTGTTACCCAGAGACATAATTTCACCATTTAATAGGTATCACCATCAGAAAAATCTCTCTAGATTGCACACTTAACCAGTTCAGGACCATGCCATAGTGTAATTGCCTATTGCTGGAGAGTGCCCCACTTCTACCCACAAGGAAAGTGTTAGAGGGCAGAAAGAAGAGTGAGTGGAGATTATGTGATTGATTTTATTCATAAAAAGAAGTCCCAGATATTGGAGAATAAAAAAGATTTCAGAGGGGGCTGAAATTGTGTTGCAAAAGGAATAAGTCAGAAAGCAATCTAGTAGGAGCTTACTGCTGACAGAGGTTTAGAGAAGTGGCGGCTACTTTGATTCTTAATCGACTAGGTTCTCGAGTGCTTAAGCTATTAGCTGAGAGCTGAGTAGAACACGTTGCCATATTAAAATCTTATTATGTGCCACTATTTTCTAAAAGGCATCTTATTAAGATATATGGAGTTATGTGCAAATATTGAACACATATATAGAGTATATATATAATTCAGTTATAAAGGTATGCAGGCACCTGCTTCCTGCTGCTCTCTCACTGTGCCTTGTTGACAAATGTTTTGCTGAAATTTAATGATGGTACAGTGGCCATAAATTTTTTGTTTAAGCCATTCGATTTTGAAATTATATTTACTTATTTTCTGGAGGGAGTGAAAAGGCTGTCTGTAGTGTCATGGTAAGTGGGACGGCCAGAAGGAAATCTGTGGCAGCTAGTTCTCTTGTCTCTATGTCCACATGTAGATGTGAGTCCCTGGGATTCAAGTCAGGCAGTGAGATGTGATGGCAAGTCACTTCACCCTCGTAGACCCCCTACCAGCTCTGTCTCAACTATATCTCTCAGAAGGAAAGTCATACTCTGATGAACTGGATCAAACATTCTCTTCGTGGACCTCTTCCTCCAACTTTCCTTTGACAGTACAATGGCACATATTTTATCATGTCTGTCATTATCCTTTGACAGTACAATGGCACGTCTTTTATCATGTCTGTCATTATCCTTTGCATGACTTTTTTGGTTTAATTTATTTATTTGTTAGTTCTTTGACAATTGCATACATGCATATCCTACATTCAGGTTACTCTCTCCTTTCCCATTTCCCTCTCACTCCTTTGGTTGGGTTTTGTGGACTGTTTAGTTTAACTGGGCCATATGTGTGGCCATTGCCTTTATACTAACCGCTGGAGCCTGGTAATGTCACTACTGGGTACATAAATGAAGTCAATGAGTCCTTTCTCCCAGAACCTATTACAATTCAGTAATGAGGTGTAGGTTTGCCTGGCCAATGGGCCCATTCTTGTGTAGACCCAGCACAGGCATTTCTAGCTTCTCTGAGATTATTATTGCTGTGGCTGTATACTTCCTAGAAGATCACATTTGTCCCTTCTACCCACCCACCTTCTAGTTCATGTCTGCAATGGACATGCCTTCTAGAACATGTCTGCCATGTTTCCTTGTCCTTTGTGAGTATGGTTTAAATGTCTTATTTAGGACTAAGAACTTCATCACTTTTTCTCAATGTTTTATATAGCCACAAGTCTCTTTCTTCATTACAGTCTACTAGAAAGAGACTCATCCCTCTGATTAAGGCTGAAAATGGTAGCTGTATGCGCATATAAGCATGCATATTTAGAAAACCGTTTCATGCTATGTCAACTTAATTAAACAATGAAACTAATTTCTTCTCTAGTATCTAGTGATCTCTCCTGAGGCGGGCTTCTGAGTGGCTTTACACTACCAGGTGTAGATTCTCTCTTGTGGAATAGGTCTCAAGTCTAATCAGAGAGTGCTAAGTTACCCCCACCCCCATCATTAGTTTTGATGATAAGGTTCACATATGTTAATGTTAACGCTTTTCAGGGAATGGATATATTAATTAAGTCCTCAGAGGTTTACATTTTCAGTTACCACTGATGAGGCTCTGTTTTGAGGATTGTTCAGTATTAGAATGGTTTATTAGGAAAGATATTTTTGTGTGTTGAATATAGGCTGCTAACTGGTTGACATTCAATGGATATTGGCTATGTTGGATGACTAAGCATAAGAATAATTATTCATATTCACAGCTGTAAGTACAGTTGAAATGACTGTCCCTTTTGGAACCTACATTTTATCTGAGTGAGTAGCCTTTAAGATCTTTACCGTTATTTCACTCCTCCTTTGAACACTTTGCTGGGTTGAAGGAGGAGAGTGGAGTGGAATGTTTTCTGTGATTCCGTCTTCTAAGAGAACAGGAACACAAAGAATATAAGTTTTTAACTAGTCCCAGTTGTAACAGAGTAGGGCTGTTACAGTTGTAACACGTATGGCTGATTTCATTACCACACATTCTTTGCTTTAATAACTAGAAATGTTTTGTTTTCAAATTAAATAAAATACTCTATTTTGAAGCCTTTATATGAAATTTAAGTTCATGTGCAAATCTATCTGCACATGCATGGCTTTAACATCTACAGTCTCAAATTACTATGATAGTTTTTTGATCTATGCATGAGTAAATATAGTGGGAGGGTTTTGTTTTCTTATCCTTTATAATGGTGCTCTACTCAGGAGCTGAAAAAAAGTCATAGCTGATTTATCCATGGGTGAATGCTTGGTGGATAATGTGCATCCACACAGTACCTGCCCGTCTCCTACCAGCAGATTATGATTATATTTTCATGGAGCATCATTGCTGTGTACATATGAGGCATGGCAAATGTGAAGGTTTCTAATTGTTAGCCTTTTTGCTTGTAGTTCTTGTAGTGCAAGAGCTCAAATACAAAATGAGGTTTTGTTGTATCTAGATTTCAATTATATATCTTTCTTTTATGGATTTTGTCAAAATTTTGGCAGCAAGCATACATTTTATATTAAATTATTTAAATCGGGATTATTTTAAAAATGGTTCTCATCTACTTTAATCTTCCTCTCAGTTGAAATCAAATTTATGCATGGGCTTTTTTAATGTCATATATTTCTTATTACAGTGGTTTTCTATGAAATCTCATATGTTAGTCATATAGTGTAACCTCCCCATCTTTTCGTCTCATGAAAAGCAAGATTTAAATTGTGGAAGCAACAGTTCACGTTCTGTTTTGTAAATCAGTGAACAAGTGTTAAGGTTGAGTCACTGAATACAAAACAAGAATGCAGAGAAGTATAGTAGCTTAGGGTTAATATTGAGAAGTGAGGTGAGACAGGTAGTTTAACTCTGATGGATGACTGCCCTCAAACTACCTAGAGCCACTAGAAAAGAATAAAACACATCATCTGGTCATGCCAGAATGAAGGGCACATGTTTAACATGTCTTGTTGGTATGTTACCATGGAAACAGATAAATAGATAAATTTGTTATTCCTCCCTGAGTTGAGGAGTTTGTCTAAAGTCTTCTCAATGGCTACACTGCTGCTAACATGTGCAGACTGCTTCCCCCATGTCAAGATTCGACATGAAGAGCAGTGGGGAAGAGAGGATCAGTTTTTAACAAGAAGTATCTGTCAGACTGCAAGAATTCACCAGAGAATTCAAAAGGTGATCCTAGGAAGAGGAATGGAGGGACAGATTTGGTGCAGAAGGTGATCTGTTGAGAACAGTGTTACAGTTAATGTGAAAAAAACCTTATCTTCTGTACTATGTGGGAGCAATATCACGAGTAGCAACTACCCATTCCTTGGATGGCCCATGAACTTCATCAGTTTTTCATCTTGGATTCTGAGGAAGATACTGAAAATATATAATTATGGTTTGAAGAGAAGGCCAACTTGGAGAATAAGTTTCTTGGAAAGAGTATAATAGGAGAGCCTTTTCCAGGCAAAAACTTCCTAGAGAAAAGTTATACTTCATCAATGTTCTGGAGCACTTTTGAAACCAGTGGAAAACACTTAATATGAAAAGACAGGCAGAAGGTTTTTAGAAACAACTCATCTCATCAAATGATTCTCCTTTCCTGGTTGCTGATGGGCTAGACCAGGAAATACTTATGCAGTCCAGCTTTGGAGACATGTTAGACTCCCTTCTCAGAAGGATTGACAGCAGAAAGAAAAAGTCTGTGTTGAAATGGACTATTTCTATGGTCACCAGTAAAATTCCACCTTTCAAAAAAAAATCAAAGAAGAGTAAGTATTTAATGTGCTTACAGAAAGAATAAAAGAGAAAACCAAGTGTCAACCTACTGTGCCAGGTATGTCACGTGCAAAGTAGAAGGTTAAAAAAAGGCATGAGGAGCAAGAGTAGGAGAAAAGAGTGAAGAGACAGTAAGAGGTAGTAGAGATGGGGAAAGAAGAGAGTTCAGGAAGCCCATTCTTGCAAGGGCAGGACAATCTGTTAAGGATTACATGAGCCAGGTCACCAAAGCAGTCATCGTTCACCTTCTTAAAGATGACTAAATCAAGCAGTATCCCAAGCACCAGGAAGACTGTAAAGAAGCACACTTCATGTCTGATCTGTGAAAAGCACCCTCTGTCTTCCTGAATTAGTGACTATAGGATATACTATTATCAAGCTTTCAACTGTACAAAGAAAAGAAAAGCACATTTGAAGAAGCAGATTCTACATCCATGCCCCTTGTGCAGCAGGTCAAAGCCTTTCACAAATGAACCCCTAGCACATATCATCTGAGGAATAAGAAGAAAGAGACCATCCTATTACCCTCAAGATCTGTGACTAAGATCTCATGAGACACCCAAACTCCAAATCAAACTGCAAGTCAAACATATCTCAAGGCCTGTGACCTGCAGAAGTAGAGCAGATTAGGAGTCTGAGCTGTTTAAGAAACTGCAAACATATACATTCAAACCATAGGAACTTGGTCCCAGAATTCTTGAGAGTGTACTATTGGGTATCCTTGGAGGCAAGTGTGTTCTTTCCCAGCTATTAGCTGGCAATAGAACCTGCTCTGTATATCACGAGGCATGGAGAGCACCGATTCTCCAGACTCACCTACACATGCGTGGCAGTGTACCTGACAGTGTCAGGTGCCAGTTTTTCCCAAAGATCATTTTTATACATTTATTTGAAGCTAATAATGCCACTCAACTCATATAGAACACAATTGGACTTCTTGTAGTCTTTCCTTCAAACACCAATCAGCCCTTTACTATTGGTCTTAATTCCTAGAATTTTAAGTTTTTGTTTTTAACACAATCTAATTCTGTTTCACCTTATTCCCTCTCCCTTTTTCATATTCATTTTAAACACAAAATATGGGTAGTTAAAGCCTGGAGAAAACATTGAAATGAGTACTTTATGTAAATGAACTCATTAACACCACGCCAGTTCACGAGGCAGATACTATGCTCCAAATAAAAGACAAAATCAAAACTTTGTGAAATTAAAGGACATTTCTCTCTAAAAGGTAGTATATAGCAAAATGACGTTCCTGCTTGCCTGAACTGAATGCCATACCTAAGGTTTCCACTCTATAGTAAAGTCTCCATCAGGTCCAGCTAATATCAGCATAATAGTATCTGGTAGAAAAAAACATGCTTAGCCTCAAAAGTATTAATTCAGTTTGCCAGAACATACAGTCCTTATGAATTATAAATTATAAAATATTCATGCATGATCATTTATAGCTCTGGAGAGCACAGAAGTGGCAATGCATTACTGTTTATTCAGTATCTCTTGTCCATTTTCTATATAACTGAAAATCAGTCCTTGACTTCAGCCTTTATATTTTTTTAGTGCACTCTTTTCGATGATGTAACTCACACTATTAGGATTCATTAGAGTGGGTTGACCATTGTCTAAGTATTCTACATGGTCAACAGATCTGCATCCAGGAGTTGCCTCTTCTATTCATTAACTATTTTAAAGTTATTCTTCTAGATTATCATATATAATATTGGTATTATAATATGTTCAGAGTTGAGTTTAAAGGCCTAACAGGAGAGCTAAATGGGATGAAATGTTGAATGAATGAGTAGATTTTCAATAGAAATCTATAAGCACATGCACAGTAATATCCAAATCTTCAGTTAGCACACCCTTCTTTATGTGACTCCTCCTTAAGGAGAATCACCTAGACATAAGATCCTAGGACACTGTATATTGATAGTTTGATAACTAACTCAGAAATACAAGTATCTATATTTTGCTAATCCATCTGAGACATGTCTTTTCAGTGTCCCGTCTGTTTTTTAGCTATTGTTTCACATTCAGCTTTGTAAGTTTTAAATCTTGGATAAATTCCCAAAACACATCTTACTTCTTCATCTGCGATTAAAGCACATGCACTTTCAGGATGATTTCTCTGTGGCTTTGATTTTCAGATCATTCCCAGAGGAATTGTGTTGCCTAGACCCTATGATTTATAGAATAGAAAACTCTAAGCTGCCTCTATGTTAGATGTTTTACACTCTTGAATTTATTATTTACAACCATTCTACAAACACAAAATATGTGTGGTCCATATGTGGTCACTAGGGTTGAAGTTGTTAAGTAAACATGACAAATTCATTCAACTACCTTGTCTTAGGGCCTAGGACCACATTTGAGGAAATGTTTCTGACTTATGCCTACCTTCTGAGGGACAGACCTTTGCAGAAAGGGTAATAGCTCACATATGTTCTTTTAAGTTCAAATGTCATACAATCTCCTATTTATTACAGTGACATTTTTCTGAGAAAATAGATGCCATTCCATCTTATAGATGGGCAAGGTGTGAAAGACCTCGCTCGGTTGCAGAAGCAGATGAGCAGTAATGTAGCTCATCCTTCATCATTTCAAATGTCTTCCTCATGCTCCTATATATCTTAGATGGCTTTGTTTTTATTGTTTGTGTGTGTGTGTGTGTGTGTGTGTGTGTGTGTGTGTGTAAGTTTGAGTTTTAGAGCTTGGAACCTTAGAATATTGTATATTTCTGGAGACATCATTTAAATGATAATACATTTCTTTCCCATAACATTTCAACCTGTAGGTGGCAAAGGCATTACAGAAATCTGACAATTTTTTCTATGTGCTGCTAGGAATAAATCAATAGTTTTCTGTGACCACCAAAACTGCAGTATTGTGAAAAACGGAATAAAACTATATAAGATAGGTTCATCATAAGACAAGTATAGCAAGTATTCTAAGCATTTAAAACAACTACTTCAGTTCAATGTGTTTGATAGTATAGTTTCAAATACTATAGTATGATGATGGATATGTGATATTGATCAAAAAATTAATAGTGATAGAAAAATGATTAAACTGGAATGCCCTACTTCTAGATTATATAAAACATAGAAAAGCTGGTAGAATTTAAATTCTTTCTGAATTTGTTATTATATATTCTTACACATTCCTCATAAGCATACTCTTGTACTTTTAAAAAATTACAACAAAGATTTATTTTTGTTGTGATTATGTTTTGTATGCATGTGCAGTTGTGTTGAACCATGTGCATGTGAGTGTAGTTGTCTGTGGAGGACAGAAGAAGGCATCAGATCCCATGAAGATGGACTTATAGGTGTCTGTGAGCTATTCAGTGAGTGGTAGGAGTTATACTTTACTCTTTTGTTAAAAAAAAAGAAAAAGAAAAACCAGCAAGCACTTTAAAACCATGGTGTCATTTCTCCAGCCTGTCTTGTATTTTAATATCCACCTATAGCTGTTAAATATCTACCATCCATCTTTTATATATCTATATCTTTCTGCATATATATTTGCATATGTGTATATGTGAAAGAGAATTTTGGTAAATTCAGCATGTTTCTTGAAAGATAAATCTGCTCTGTTCTATTTGTCTCTTCATCTCCCACTTCCTCTTTGAGCTTCACCTTCTGTTACCCACCAACATAAACACGATTTTTGTGCCCACTCCTAGTTGGTATATGTAGAGAAGTTTAATCTTTAAGTTAAAATATATAACAAAATGTCATCACTACAAATGATTTATCTCTTTTGTTCTGATTAAAATCAACATACACCATCCAGTCACTAAAATCAATAAGTCTCTGATCCACATGTTGTTCCATTTGTTTGAGCAGTATCTTGTAGGTAGAATTTCTGCCTACAAGGAAATTATATTTTAATGGGAAAAGAAGAAAATATGCATGTAAACAAATGGATTTACTTCAGGTTATAATAGTACAAAAGATACTGTAGGGTTTGAAAGAAGGAGCCTGCAGATGATTGCCTGGATTCTGGAGGGTGGGCTTGCTAGAAAATACCCTCGATGGAGATAATTGAGAGACATGGAATACCACACAAAGACTGAAGCAGACTCTATGGGGCAGAGCAAATATTTAGAACAAAATGAGGCATAAGTATGGGCAAGAATCAAGTTGGTATAAGATCAGAAATGATACCTGAGCTTAGAGACGTTGAACTCATAGGATTTTCCTTTTCAGTAACATACTTTGATTTTATTCTCCCTCCTCTCAGTGGGCAAATTTTAGATTTTAAAGCAAAGGATGATGTGGTGGTCTAACATAACTGACATTTTGTAAACACTCTTCTGGTCTCTAGAAGACTGGCACATTGCCATGTTCAGTTTGTTTGTCAGAGTCTGACATTGTTTAAACAATGGGTCAGTGTAGAAAAATGTCACAATTAGACTTTGAAAATATTTTGTCGTATGTGGTGTTTATTTCCACAGAAATATCTACAGCCAAGAGGAAGTTGGGTAGTTGACCCCAGGCCCTAGATTCTACTTCTATGAATTAGAATCCTTCATTTTTGTATTATCTTTTGTGGACCAATTAAGCGTACTTTCTATTTTCATGAGGAATTTATTTTTCTCGTAGCAAAGTAGGTTTTGAGTTCTTGCTTGATTACAAGTCATGTATTTTTTCATATGGTAGGGAGTGAAAGGACTACAAAAAAATATATCCAAAAATCTAATTCTCAGTGACTTAATGGAAGCATGTAGCACAGAAAGGAAGGGTATGAGAAATTCCCGGAGATTTGTCAGCCCTCCAGTTTAGACAACTTTTTATATCCGTATTCTTCATTGCCAAGGTTACCATTTCTCATTTATCCCACACTCCCCATATTCCCTGATAGCTGCTGCTGCTCAGGCAGCGATTTCAAGGTTTCATCTTCTATGTGCACTTATCCATTAGCTTGTTTCATCTTCTATGTGCACGTATCCATTAGCTTGCAGTTTCTGTTCACTTGGTTTTTTGTGGTTGGCAATTCACTGAAATTTTGCTGTTTTTACAGATGAATGTGACACTTCTAATTTGTGATAGAAAACTTTAACTTGTGATCTGGTGGGTAGAAAATAACAAAAAGGGCTGTGGATTCCTCCTTTGCCCTTGTACAAGGGTACAAAGAAATGTACTTCTCAGCTTTTTCCCCTTTTGCTATTGTCCCTTTGTCAAAAAATATTATTCACTCCATGACACCATTTTGCTCAAATATGATTATTATTTAATAGCAGAAGAAAATCAGAAAATTAAGTTTTCTCTGTTTTTCTCCTTTTCAGTTTGCCTTTTTCTGTCTCTGTCTCTCCTCACTTTGATCCTATCTGTCACTCCCTGACTACAGACAGGGATGGTTGACAAGCATTGACTTCCTCCCTGTATTAACAACTGCACATCATATTTGGCTAAAAGTTTTTTATAGCATTCAACAAATATGAACTTACCAGTTATTAAATCAGAAATTGGATTGCATTCTATGAGACGCCACCTCTATCCCTAGAATTCATATATTAGAGTGGACTGAGATAAACAAATGGAGTGTCATGCAGTAAAATGAATGGCCAGTGTTGCAAATGGATATTAAACATGGCCTTGAATAAATCCTCTATGAAGAATTCTAACCTGCACGATGGTCAGTTAATACAAGCTGGTCATCTGGGAGATTGTGGAGAGTTTCTGTGAACGAATGGTAGGTTTCGGTTGACTTGAAGTGAGATTTTGGTGGCAGCTAGTAAGAAAACTTTGTAGAGTCAACATTTATGCTCTGGATATGTGCAGATAGAGAGAGAAAGAGAAAGAGCTTAAGAACAGAAACAAAAAAACTGATAGGGACTATGGGTGGGAAATGTGGCTAACATATTGCGGCCAGTGAGACCATTTTGGTGGTTTGACTTGTTCTATGACAGTCACATAGGTTAAGCATGTAATATTAGAGATATAAAGAGGATATGGTTGACTGGATAGAAATATTGACAGTCTGAGAAAGAGACAATAAGATGGCTACAGACTTCTAAATGTTGACCTGCATTCTCCTTTCTCACTTTGCTCTGACAGCTTGGTGACCTTGTGGGTGTTTCTCTTGCCATGTCTGGTTACCAGTTGTCTCTTCTGCTGTTTCATTTGATGGGTGCACAATGGTGTATGGAAGGATGGGGTGCTGAACTTGTAGAGGAGGCCATTTGTATTGGCAAAGCTATTACCAAGAGTTAGGCTAAACAACTTTTCTGTTGGATGAATTTGGCTCTTTATTTTGTTCCATGAGGAACAGAGCCATGAAGTTGTGGGATTGAATGCAGAAGGGGAGGCAAAGTAATCAAACAAAATGAAACAAAACAAAACCAAGAGGAAGATTTTAATTAAAACCAAGAGAGCTGAATGAAACAAAAGTAATATAAAGATTAAAATTGAAAATTTGGTTTACTGAGGGAGTATTAGGCTTGATCATTATTATAGCACGGGATTTCATTGAATATTTTTTTGAGGATACTAGTAGCCTATTCTACTCTACTACTCTGTGAAAAAATAGTTCTGAAAAGTGCCTCAGTGGAGGCTTGTTTCATCGAATGCCTATTAAAAACTTTATTCAATAATAAATTCCTTAAATTTGTTGAATTCAGAATTTTACGAGTATGTTTATCCAATTTGTCTTTTACTACTGCTGTACTAGCATAGTGTGGAACCAGTGCTTTGGGAATCACAGTTAGGGAAATGCCAATTACTAGACAGCAAGTACTTGTTAATATTTACTGAACATTTAATATCTGTTGTAGGGTTTCAAATATTAGATGGACTCTTTCATTTAGTCTTCTACCAATTATTATAATTATGATGAGTATTATTAACAGCCTTACCTTACTGCCAATGAAAATATAGTTATTAAGTAATTTATTCAAAACCAATAAACAAGAAACTTGATTTTAGACCCAGTGACCAAATTTAAATATTCAAATATTTCTCCTTTTGTACTCCAACTTTGACATCTGACATGGTCAGGCATACATTTTTAGAAACATACCATTTTACAGAAGAAGAACCTTAAGCAGGTTACCCTAACAGTTACAGGAGAAACTAAAGCTACTGATTCAAAATAACCAAAGTTAATAAATATTATTTATTTGTCTTGTTGTTGTGACATAAGTGTATCAAAATCAAACTGTAGGAAGGAAGAGTTTATTTTGACTTATAGTTTAGGTGCACAGTCCATGATGGCAGGGAAGTCAGGCAGCAGGAGCCAGAAGCTACTTATTACACTGATTCTTTGGTCAGGAAACAGGGTGATAAATTCTCTTGTTCAAATGACATTTCTACATCTAAGATCCCAGCTGATTAAATGTTGTCATCCAAAGTTAAGATGTCATCTAAATCTTGGTACCTCAATTTAATCCAGATAAACCTCCTTAGTCATAACAAAAGCTTGTGTCCTAGGCTATTCTGGAATATTACCTATTGC
>JADRCC010554229.1:0-15454 GCA_019843855.1 Hylomyscus alleni
ACAAATACCTCTTTTCACAATTGTACTAGGAGTTTGTGCCTTCCACCAAGTTATGTTCATAGTGACAATATAGTAACAGTGGGCATCAGATCATTCTTTATTTAAAGAATGAATAATCATAATATCCAATATTAAATCAAGTTTCAATTGTCTGTATTCAAATTCAAGAATTTTTATTGGGCATATATGACACACACTTTCTGAGGATGGCACGGTAAACACACATTCAATTATCCCTCCTGTCATGGAATTTGCATTCTGGTACAGCGAAGTGGATGATCAAATGGAATAAGGAAGATACACAGGATGGAGTCTATGTCTATAAAACATTAGCAGATTTGCAGAAAGGGAATATTAGGAAAACAAAGTTTATCAGATCTACAAGTGCAAAAGCAGGGCAGGCAGATGACTTGAAGAGAGGGTGTCACAGAGGAGGAAGTGTCTGGCGTGCTTTGGGAACAGCCTAGTGTCCATTCTGATGGGAGGGTACAGGAGGAAGAAGGGCCCCATTTCAGTGCAGAGGTCTGGGACCACATCGTATAGAACACTGTAGTTCATAGTAGGACTTTGCTTCCACCCAGACCATTGATGGAAAACAACTGAAGAGCTCTGAAGAGAGGAGTTAAATTATTTTATGTGTGTTTTATTTTTTTTTTCTCTTTGGGACAGGAAAGATGGTATGATAAGTAAAGGTGTTTGCTATGCTCCTTGGGTCCCCATCTCAATCCCTGGAGCACACGTAAAGATGGAAGAACAGAACAGATCCCACAGTGTTGTCCTCTGAATTTGACAAGGGTGCTGTGGCATATGTACAAACATAAACCCGTATAATATAACATACATACAAATATATTAAATAAAAGTTTTAAATGTTCTTTATAGCTCACATCTTACTGAAGTTGCAGTAGTCTCTACCACTCTTTGAGCCTTTACAAAACAGCTAACAAAAATAACAACAACAAGGAAGATATGGAAAAGCGAAGTAAGGAAAAAAAAAAAACCCACATAGAAGTCCAGGAGCAGAAGGAAGTGGTCAGAAGGTAGGGTTTGGGCTAAGTCCAACAACCTTGTTCTGTCTGATCACACTATAAATAACCCCAGTTATGGATTCTAAGGGCCTGAAGGTTTCAGTATCTAAGGCAGCCCTTCCGGAGCCCCTTAGTAAAGAACTTAGCCAATGGATTTCAAACCATAGAGCCTACGTGGTGGTTTATACTAGAAGTGCTAAGGATGGAGTTACTCCAGCTGCCAAGGAAGAGGCAGGAATAGGTTTAACAGACTGTACATTTGAAAAGAAATAAAACCTTATTAAATAAAAACAACAACAGATGATGTGGGTTACTACACTGGACCAGACTTTTAGATGAGGAGAAGAACGGAACGGGGTGACTGCTGCCATGGTCTGCAATGGAAGCAGGTGGCCGTCAACCTGGAGGTGCAGTGGCAGGGGTGATGAGGGCCACAAAAGATCCATGTGCTGAAGGATCTCTCATAGCCTGATGATACAGGAATACATATAGATTCTTCAAGAGGTGAGTCTCAAGGAAGATCTTCATGCAGTGGGCTGCAGCCTGGATGAAAGACTGGACTGCTGCTGTGTTTGAGGAATGTGAGGGAAAAAAGATAAAAAGGTGACTCTGGTATTTTCAGTGTTAGCAAGGAACAAAGGAAAATCTTGAAAGAAGAGATTTTGGGCACTGGGAGTCAGGGGCTAACTTAGGGTGTCTACACTGAAGCAAATAGTAAGAGTAGTAAGGGGCTAACTTAGGGTGTCTACACTGAAGCAAATAGTAAGAGTAGTAAGTTGGCTATGAGAATCTGGGGCTAAAAGCAGAATAGAGTGACCAGCACCTTGGTAGTTCTCCCTACTGCAGGTGGCGCAGGAAGCCCAGGAAACAATACGATACACTCACTGGAAGAGCAAGTGCAGGCAGAGAAAGCTTGAGGGATGAATCCTGACACATTCGCTCTAGAACTGTGGCTGGAGAGGGACAAGGGCAGAAAACACAAAGAAGTATACAAACAAAGCAGGGGTCAGGTGAAAAATGTTTCAAGGTATGAAAGCCATCAGCTAGTTCCTGCTCTGCTGCTGGGCAAGGTGAGGTGGCCAGTGTGCTGGCTACATGGGTTGGGGTTTACAGACGGCCCGATGGAAGTAACTGTTGGGGTAGAAGTCTCCTGACTCCATGAATTCCCATGAGAATGGAGGGAGGCAGTTTTCACTGCTAACATATTTATGCTTCAACCCCCCAGGCTTGAATCCATTTCTTTAACTGATAGTCAGCCATGCTTTTTATCATGATCAAACTAGTCTTAATATTGAGTTTTCATTTATAAAACATACTTTCAAAACTATATGCCCCGGAATTGAAAAGAAGCAGCAAAAACAAAACAAAAAAACAAAAACAAAACAACAACAACAAAAACCCTAAACAGCTCAAGCCCAGAAGCAAGGTGGGGTGAGGGGCCTTGGCCTCTTCTCTGTCAAGCCTGTTTTCCATTGAAGAGGAAGGGGAAGGGCTGCACAGCACGGCCTGTGCCACTTTATAATATCCGAAGATGGGAATTCTTCCCAAAGAAAGAAATGCATAAACAATAACTTGTCATCATGAAATAAAAACGGAAAAGGGCAAAGAAGAACCCCATGTAGGCAGTAGCCAGAGCAGGGACCCGTGGGTTCGAGAGCGCAGCCCCCCTCATTCTGGAAAGTAGTGAATGAGCGGCTTCCACTTTATTATCCGAGGACCAAGACAGGAACTGTTTCTGTAAACTATGAAAAGAAGTGAGGGCTCATGTAGCAGCTAGATTCTAACTTCCCAAGGACGGAGCTACCGTCAAACACTCCACAGCCACAGTGGAGTGAGTCTCACTTAAGTGACAGCCACAGTGGAGTGAGTCTCACTTAAGTGAGACTCACTTAAGCTGGTGGGAGGCGCCAAAGCAAACAAAACAACTTTGAGCAAATTCTGACAGTAATATTTTTCTGAACAATTTTTCAGTGCAACAAAGATCTCTGCTTTCAAAAGGCTTGAAGGATATAATACAATTCCTAGACCACAGTGGTGTCCCCCCCACCTTCGTTTACATGTAAAGAATTAGACATGAACAGAAACTTAGCTCCATCTTCTATTTTACAAGCATAAGGTGAAAACTATTGCTTAAATAGGTTTGTCAGGATCATTTAAATAACAATGAAGAGTGTAGTATGTTGGGTTGCATTCCTGTTTTTACTTTTTGACTAAAATTCCCTTTACTCTGGGAATGTATGAATTCTCTTTGAATTATAGATTCGGTGGCTTGGAATGTCTGTGAAAAATGTTAAAGAAAGATTCTTTAAAACAACAAAGCCCTCTGCACACCATGCTTTTATCAGTGCTCACAAGTTTCCACACATTTTGCTGTAATGCACATATGTAACTGTCCGAAAATATAAAAATAGGCTTTGTAATCAGAAAACAATCCCTATCATTCAAGTGGTCGACCCAAATAACCTTAAGATTATAGAGAAATGTCACAGAGCCTCAGAATACATTTCGCTGTGTTAGCAGATTAACATGGATCTGCGGCACTTGTGTTCTTCTTTTTTTTTTTTTTTAAATTCTGGAACTCTTTACAGATTTATGAACTCCTAAGAGATTACAAGGATCCTTGTAGGGAGTTATAGGAAATAATGCATTCTAGGGTCACAATACGCTTTTGTGAAAACAAACATTACTGCAGATCACTTTCCAGCCTCGAATGTGTTCTTTGTTCCTCTAAGTGTCTCATATCAGATGAAATTCCTCTTTCCCAACTCCCATAACTTTTGTGCACAACAGTTCTGACATCTGGAGAAAATTTTTGGCTATCAATTTGAAATTGCCTGTCCATCAACGAGGCAAAGTTGCCACCTGCTGGTCATTGTTTGAATCTATGCTTTTCGGTTCTAGACGGGGCTGTAATGATTGTAGCCAGTGACGGTCACGTGTCCCCCTTGTTCCTAAACCTTCCGCATCTTGAGGAACATTAAGAAATAGTTATGGATGTGGTTGTTTTGGAAATAGGCTGTTCTGTACCCGACGCTGCCAGGAAATCTGCTGGGAGGGAGACCCTGGCCCCTTGTTTGACTTGCCCTCTGCACTTGGTGAGGAAGGAGGTATCAAATGCTAGCCTTTAGGGTTTCTGTCACAGAATTCACACTGTAGCAAAAATAAAAGAATTCTAGGAAAAAAAGAAGGTTCCTTCTTTCAAAACTGCAAACATCATTGATAACAACCAAATTTAAATAAACCATTGTTTCAACAAAACCTTGCCGTCTCTACGGTAAATGAAACAGCAGTTTGCACAAACCTTCCAATAAAGTCATCTCTTTTCCCAGCATCTTTGTCCCAGGCAGTGATGTCCATGATCCCGCCTCTTTCTTCATAGAGATGGAAATCAAATTGCTCCCTCCACTGAGGGTTCAAAGTTTTGGGCATAATCTGGAAAGTAAAAAAAGTTATTGTATTATCAATAATAGCATTTAAGAATCAATTTGAGACAAAGTAGAAAGTCTTGTTAAGGGCAGTAGTTCATCCAACCAAAACTTCTAGTGTGCACATGTATGTCAGTCAGTAAACCATGTTTGTTGTTTTGTTGTTATGGGTGTGTCCAGAGAAATCAGAAGTAAGCCCTTGACTGTCTTACACAACATACACAATATATGAAATACAAAGAAAAGGTAGCCTGTCTGTGAAATAACTCATTCGGATACTAAAATGTATTCAGTCACAGTTTCTGTCTGAAGGAAGAACACATAGTCAGTTATCTTGTAATAAAAGAAAATGAAAATTTCCAGAGTTCCTGTTTCCCCTTACTCCTCATGCACATGGATGTCTAAAATGCATGAAAAGCAGACAGTGGGCTGTGTGGGAGTGGAAGTAAGTAGATTTGAGGCAGCTCAGAACTTTTGCCTTTAGTATTTAATATTGCTGTGCTAGTCCACTTCACATACAGGTAAAGGGCACATGTGTGTGCTCTTCATGTGGTATAAACAACAGGACATATAGACTGCAATTTTGTGATTTCAAGAATTCAGAGAAGACATCTAGTAAACCAATAAACTAATTTACTGATATTAATGTGCTATAAATTCCATCTAGAATTTGGTTAGTCTGAACTCATATTTGTTTCTCTGTCATTCTTTTTTTTTTTAAAGGTTAAATGTGTTGGCCTTTCCTCTCTTTAATGTATGTCAGACAGATCTTTAGATGTGAAGAGTTTGAAAGCAACGATATATGTGTACGCAAAGTAATGCCAATGAGTCACAACTTTAAAGTTGATAATCTGAAATTAATCTGCAATATACCACAGACAGAAAGATCAAATAGAGACATGTGTCCATAGTGGGATTCATATTTTATATCTAAAGAGGAGAATTATAAAACTAAGCCCAGTAGAACATGCAAATTGTGTTAAGAGAAAACAGAAGTGGCCATAGATACCTATGTTTGGAAATAGTAGCTGTTTTAAAATTGGTCCTTAAGCTCCTGGTGACAGACATAGATGGGTGCTGTGATCATTCAAATGTCCTTTGCAGCTTAGATGAACTCCTATGACATTTTGGAATGTAGTACAGTTTTTAAACTCTGCTCATAAATAGATTAACTTTTCAGTGTTTGATATTAGCATTGCCTTTCTTCCATTTAAAAGTTACATCTAAAATTTCCATGTGGGCCTCCGTAAGATTGCCTGGGAACAATACCCACTGCCTGTTAATGAGTTAGTTTTGTATACTTTGAATTAAGTACTGATGAAGACTTTCTGTGCTAGAAGGGAACAAGACAGGTTGTTGACCCCAAAATATCTATGCAGACAAGTCCACTAAAGGCAAGAATTGTTTTTACAAAAATAGAATGTGATCTTTATGTAATTTAGGAGGGATGGAGCACTCATCCCAAGCTGTCTGTAAATGCTAGCTATAAAAAGTGAAAGCTGTTAAAATTACACATGACGAGATATAGTCCTGGACAGTAAGTCTTTGCTATTATCATTAGTTGTATAAATAACATGCTCCTACTATTACTTAGTATATTAATACTAAGAAAATTGTTACTCCACAAATATTACTACCGCCACTAATCTTCCTCCTTCTGTTTTTAGCACTTACTGAGTACTTAGGATCACAACAGTTTTCTAAGCCCTTTCTACGCCTAGTATACATTTATTTAATCTCCTCAATAACTTGCTTAGGTAGGCATTATTTTAGCTCTATTTCTGCATTGCTACTGTTCATGCTTTATAGCAACAGCAGTGTTTTGCTCTTCATTTCCTAAAAACATTTAAATGTCTTGGATATGACATGGACACATGGTAGGTGGGGAGTCAATTTGGGAAGAATAAATGTTTAGCAGGAGTGGGAGGGGGAAAAAGAAGAGAAGTGAATTGTAATCGTAATACATTTTATACAACTATAATATAAAATTTGAAAGTTATGATACGATTAAATAAAGTACAAAACAACTTTGAAACTGATTGTTCTGGCAGCATGTGTATAGTAGAGGATTGCAAAGTCGGTCATCAATGGGAGGAGAGGCCCTTGGCCCTGTGAAGGTTCTATGCCCCAGTGTAGGGGAATGACAGGGCTGATAAGTGGGAGAGGATGGGGTGGCGGGCATGGGGAGGGGGGAGGCAACAGGGGTTTGTTCTTGTTGTTTTTGATTGTTCATTAAATATTATTTAGAAAATAAAAAAAAAAAAAATATTTAATAAAAAAAATTAAAAAAAAAAAAAAAAAAGAAAAACTCTTTTGGTCTCTATTGGTCAAAGTCAGATGGGATAAAGTGACTCAGAATAATTTGAGAGACTTTCACTGCATGCAAAATCGCATGTATCAGAGCTGGTCTATGCCAACCCGCTTGGTCTTTTCTGGGCACAGACATGCTATGTTCTTTCTTGGGGTACAGACTTACCTTACTCTTGTACTTCTGATGGCCGAGCCGGAACTTCACGTACGGATCACTCAACCCGTTGGAATCCATTGCTTTGAGGTCTCGGCCCTCGATCAAGGTGATGCTGACTATCCCTCTCCAAAGGTGGGATTTCCTGTGCTGCTCTGACAGGCGGAAACTTTGGCTCTGAAACTTCGGCAAAGAAAAAATAAGTTAGCTCACCGTGCATCAAACGGTAATTTCTGAGTTGGCCTGGCTCTTCTTCCTGGTATAGTTTTCCAAATAGAAGTTAGTCAACTATTACAGTTAAAAGAAAAAAAAATAATTTATGGAGTATTATGTATTAATTATAAAATTATTAACGGATTATGAATGATCAGCTCCTGTTATGTTGAGGAGTATCCAGGCACTGCAGCCTCTCATCTCCTTAAATTTAAAGATAGAGATATGCCTGTGTCAAAGTGAGACAAACAAAGTGAGGCCACAGCTACGCTGCCCTATTTAATTTTTAATGGCTTAACTTTTAGGAGTTAACTTTCTGTGTTAGAAATGGATTCTTCTTATGACTTTAAGCTAAAAGGTTAGTGGAAAGTAAGCCTTAGACAATTTAAAACTGTCGTATTATCTTAGGGGATAAATGACTTTCTGGAGAACCACTTAAGGGATGACAAAGCACAAACTTTAGCCCACCAGAAACCTTGCTTTTCTTTTAAACTTGCAAATATTTACAAATTACTTTTAAGTTAAAATATGATTTATATTGGTATGCGTCTGAATATTTCCTTCATTCTGTTGTATGAACACACTTTTGTTAATAATTTCTAATATGCTCAATTCTAAATCACAATATTCAGCCCAGTGAACAAATTCAAAAAAATTTAAATGATCAATTCTACTACAATATCAACATGATTTAAAAAACATGAATAGCACTCAAAGCAATCTGTAGAAAGAGTAGTAACAGTGACATGCTCTATTTGAGTCAGTAAAAGATGCCACAGAATTATCGCTTCTGCTGTTAATTGTGTTTGTCCCACTTACAACTGTTTCATGAAGAAATTCAGCTCTCCACAGGTAGGTTAGCTTTATTTGATGTCGAATCCCTTCTACATCAACTTGATGAACTAACAGACTGCCTCATCCATTCTCCTCCCATTTTGACCCATAAAGCTTTTCTATACCACAGCAATACCATTTTTCATGTGATCATAAACATGTTTGTATTTTGAGGTGCATTTATCACGAAAGTAAAAACCTGAGTTCTTCAAAAGACAACAGTTCTAGTGTTGGCACTATTTCCATGGAAATCTTTGTACACGACATGGTATACTTGTTCAACAGCAACCATTGAGCGGGATGCTGTCTCTGCCTTATTAACATCAATCCACACCTCACCAGGAAGCCTCAAGAGCAGTGCTTACATGACTCCAGATGGACAAGAGAGAGCTCAGAAGGTGCATCAAGTTCCACAGAACACTGCCTTCTCTGCTTCCATCTGTTCCATACACTGGGTTTCTTTCTATACTGGATTTTGTTTGAACAATGCATTTCTTAGAACAATTGTTTAGAATTTATTGCACCAAACAATGGCTAAGGATTTTCATTTCTTTGCTTTAGAACAGTATTGTCATGTCAATTGATTAGGTGTAGTAGTGTTGAGGATTGAACCTGGGACCTCTTACACGTAGGCAAGCACTCTACCACAGAACTACCCTGTCACTAGGTTGTGACTGAACAGTTGATGTTGAGAGTGTGTAGCAGCAGCACTTAGAGTCCATTTTAAACTTGGGGTATGAAAGCTTCTTTGCTAAGAAGGCAATCTTGTTAGTAAAGAACACGCGTAAATAGCTGCCCATCCACTCAGAGCTTCACATTTTAAAAGTGTGCTTATGTCATCTGTAGCATTTGACTTCAACTCAAAATGTGCATAAATGCTAGGCCCTATTTACTGATGCATAATTGAGGCACAGAGTGTTGAGCTACTAAATAGTGGATGTAGAATTAGAATCCTGGATTTCTGGGTTTTAATCTTGATGTTTTCCCAAAATAAGTGTTTAGGATAGACACAGTCTTACATGCTTAAAGATAATAATGATTTAAATATAAGAACACAAAAAAGTACTCTCCAGTTAAGTGTGTTGTTGATACAGAGGCAACTTTCTAGTAGAGGGTTTCCTACATGGTAAATTCAGGAAATCAGATCATGTATGTTATCATATGGGTGCGTGCATATCCATGACAGATATCGTACTAAACTATGTGTTCCTCTACATACTCTCCAGAGTGCATATCCATGACAGACATAGTACTGATGTATGTGTTCCTCCACAAACTCTCCAGAGCAGATGAAATCACACTCACAGTCAAAGCGACATGGGACACAATCTTGGCTGCACTTTGTCATGAACAATGTTGAGACAGTTTCTTCATAGTAGGACACCTGAAAACTATATCTGTTATTCTCCTTCCTATTTCTTTCTCCCCCCCTTTTTTTCACAGAACCCAAATAAATGAGGAAGGAAAAGCATGGTTTCCATGGAGGAGCTGTCAATTGCCATCATTATGAAGAAATGTTTTCTTAGAAGCTAACACAGGGAACAGAGGAGAAGGAGGAACAAACTTTGCAAGAAACAGTTAACAACTGTGGGAACAGGGAGGAGCGGTGCTCTGTAATGAGCTAACAAGAATAAGAAGATCCTGAACATAAACTGATCAGAGATGGTTTTTTTTATTTTTTTATTAGATGTTTTCTTTATTTACAATATCTCCTTTCCCAGATTCCCCTCCAAAAATAAATAAATAAATAAATAAATAAATAAATAAAATAAAACCAAAAACTAAAATAAACCCGTTCCCTCCCCCCTCCCCCTGCTCATCATCCTACCCCCTCCTGCTTACTGGTCCTGGCATTCCCCTACACTAGGGCACAGAACCTTCACAGAGCCAAGGTCCTCTCCTCCCATTGATGACCAACTTGGCCATCCTCTGCTATACACCTGATCAGAGATTTTTAAGAGATGGTTTCATATTCAATAACTGTTGTCTAAAATGGTACATTTCATACAAGAAACTCTGTAACTCACAAGAGATCTAGTTGAGTAAGTTCATAGTTTGAGTAAACAGTATAGTCATTAAATAGATACATACTTAACTTTGGCTATGAAGTGTAGAAAGTTAACAACAGTACAAGGTAAACAAAGAACATGTCAGGGCAGTCAATACTAGCAAAAGAATGTCACTGGGCATAGCTGGTCCTTCACGCTGTGGAGTTTCCTTCCATACATGTAATTAATGGCTGACTGAAAATATTCAAAAAGCACTTTTGGACTGAACATATGCAGAGCTTTTCTTGTCATTACTCTTAAATAATGCAGTATGACAGGTAGCTACATAGCATTCATGCTGTATTCATTATTATAAATAATCTATAAACATTTAAAGTATGGACACATGTAGTTTTACTCTACAGGCTGTACCAGCTTGATTTCTGGACTTGATTCAAGTTCACAGGAAGTAATTGAAATGGCTTCCCCACCTAACTGCTATACACTAAGAAGGCTATCATCACATCTTTCTAGAAATTTCTGTGTGATTTTGACATTTGGCCCCTTTCTTGGATTTATTTTCTTGTATTTGGTATTCAAAACAACTATCCAAGGTACAGTTTCGATGACGAATACTCTTCAGTGTAAATATAGGAGGAACACATACAAAATATGTTCCATCAACCACAGCAACCTCCCTTTCCTGGAGTAGTCATTCATTCTGAGCCTTCTTAAAATCCAGGATTCTGGGGAACATCTTAAATGGATAGTGATGAGCTGAATCCCACACTTAAAGCCTTCTGAAACCTAATACTAACACAGATGTCTCCTGGTTCCTGTGGCCACTCGTTCTTTACTAACACCTAACCATAGCTGTCCCATGGTACCTCTGGTCACTTCTCTGCCTCAGAAATGTGCTGCCTATATAAAGCACACATATAAATGTGTGTTCCAAGGAGCAGGGGCATCAGTGCTACCTGGAAATGTATCAGAAATTCAAAGTCGTTGGTCCTTTCATAGGAGAGTGGCATCAGACACTCTGAGAGCTCAGCTCAGCACTAGTTTAATCAGAGCAGTAGGTGATTCTGATGTCTGCTTAATTATGAGAGCGTATTTTAAACATTACATCATTACATTACACTGGCCCTTACCTGTGTTCTAACACTTATTATTTATTTACATAATCATAACTATTATCTGTTCTCTGGCATGGCTATTACCTACACTTTTAAAAGTATTTAGTGTTACTTTTAAGTATACTTCTCAAGAAAACAGCTAATTTGAAGATTTGAACAATTAAGAGAATTAGGTGCCTATTAAATAATTATGAAAAATTTACTTATGTCCCCTTTTTAATACTTTCCTCATAGAACGTGTCTAAACAATACACATTTATTGAGGTACTAATAACCATTTAACTGAAACTACTTACTGAGAAACTAATGGAACAGAGTGATGAACAGGTCTACGGTTGCCCTCGCCAGGTTATACCAAGGAGTTGGCTATTTAAAAGTATTGTTCTCAGGGAAGTACTTGCTGAAATCAGAATTTTATTAGGCAGAGAAAGAAAACAGGAGGAAAAAAATAGGAAGATGATGTAACACAGCTTAAAAGACAACATCTATGACAATTGGTGAAAGAAATAATTCTTCAGCTTTTAAAGCATTAGATTGCAAAGTTTAGCAGTAAAATTTCTTAAACTCATTTGCCTGATCCTGAGTGGATATGATTCAGTTTGGGGCTGGGGGCAGGTTGTTAAAGAATCGAATCTTTATCACATGTGCTCTGTGTGATTCTCCTACCTAGCAGTATCTTAGGACCGTTCTCATTAGATATACTCATCCAATTTTAGGACTAATATAGACTATCAACATGTCAGAAAACACTGTGAATTTTAAAGTATGGAGGAATTAATTAGTAATTTGTAGCTTTAGTAAGAATTTAAGATTAATTAGTTGGCACTTTAAAGATAATGTTAGTTTACTTTTATTATTTTTTAAAAACATATCAAGAATATAATTCCCTTTGACAGGTCTAAAATGTTCAGCTAGAAAATGGTTTTCAGTACAAGACCTCAGCCTCAGAATACAGACTTTGTTTAAGATAAGAGTAGGACAGCAGAATGATTTGTGGAACTCACATGTGCATTTTGACAATAAGGCCTCTGAAGCTCTATATGCAGAAGCCGAGGGCAGGGAGAGTGGGCTGCTACTCATCTGGATGGAAATAAATGGCCAGAGGTCTAAAACTCTTGTTTTGAACGGCACGTAAAATTAATTTTCAAAACATATGTTCTTTATTCTCTGCAATTCTCAGACACTTTCTTGCAGTGCACTGATGACGAGCACCAATCCAATGTAGAATGTCTAGCTGTGCCTTGTGTTCAGTAGGGTGATACTGCCTGGCAAGCCTGCTTAGTGGTCTTAGTGTTTTGTTAATAGAGGCATCAGAAAGGATTCCTCCCTCCACAAATCTGATGCCATAAAAGTTTTGGAGATTTTTTTGAAAACAGAAAGGCTCAAGAAAAATAAATGTTCCATGGACAACAATAGTCAATTTTGCTTTCATATCTGTGGTAAATTTAATAAAAATTCTTTTAAAAAGTATCTAAATTAGTGGAGGTTTGCTCCACTCATTTTTGTGCTTTGACATTCACAAAAACAACCAAAGGAAACCAAAGAACCACAGACATCACTCACGACACCAGGGCAAAAAATGGAAAGCAGGCCACTAAGGGCTGGCAAGGGACTCTGGAGGTAAATTACCAGGGTGGGGCGGCAGTGATACACATAAGGTTCCAACAATTGCTTGAAAGGGTTTCTGAGCAACAGCAAGTGAGGAGAAGAGAGCCTAGGTATTTCATCACAGGGAGAATTGAATTAGGACAGTCTGAAACCTGGGTTAGATCACATTGAAAAGCAAGCTTAGTGAACACCCATGGACGCTGGAGTCTCATACCTTTTTTCATGACATGCATCTCTTTGAAGGTAAAATAACAAGAAAAAAACGAGGCCAATATATCAAATGTGTAGAGATTGCCACGTCTGAGATTTTAATTTGAAATTGTTTACCTGCCATCCTCACCTCCTCCCTCCCTCCTCTCCCTCCTCCTACCCCCCTCTAAAGATGGAGCCTAAAAGGTTTATGACACAAAAAGATCTATGGTTACAGGTTTTCAATTAGCTTTGGGTTTCAGATAGATGGAATATAATCTGGTTGTTGAGAAAGGCCAATTGGAAGCTTAAAGGAAATAAGTTTTCTGGCACTAAGTACATGTTATTCAGTAAGGCGGATGAATATTTTCTATCTGCATTGTCCTCTGTTGCCTACCAGTAAGGTATGTTCTACCACACAAATTGCATACACATTAAAATTCTCATTCTATTTAATAAGAGTTACAAATTACATTACCTAAAATATCAAACAGTAGCAGGATGTATCCTCCTCACCTCTATCCAGATTGAAAGGTAAGAATCAAATCTAACCTGTAGAGAGGTAGCATAGGACTGAGCAAAGAGTCCAATCTGCTCTTTGGTGTGTACAAATGACCCTTGGCTTTTGTTACCTGTGTAAATCCTAATCCTTCCGAATGAGAGCCAGACCCTGCAAGACTGGAGAGAAAGGCATGACTTGTACACTCAGATGAGCCTTGTGTAGAGTCAGCTCTTTTCTGTATTTTCAGCACAGAGGCACCTCATGCTTTTATTTAATCAAATGATCCACAGGCCACAACAAAGACAAGATAATGCCAGCCTAGGATGACTGTTTCATGTTACAAAGACTAGCCAGTGGGGCAATTATTACCTCAATCCCTGATGCAGGGGCATGCTCTACCCTTGCCTTTTCCAATAGAATTTATTCCAGTGAATTGCAGCTGGATGCTTAGGACCAACAAACAGACTGGTTCTGTAGTCACCATCCCCTCAACGCCCCCAGTGTTTTGTGTAGCTGGCACAAAGTGTCTTCCTAATAGTAAAGCTCCATACCCTTTTTTGAAGATGACTCACAGCTACTGTAAACCTCAGAGGAATTTCTGGAATTCATCCTTCAATCTTCTCTCATTGCTTCTTCATACAATATATGGTTCCGGGAAGTTAGTTATATTTAAGGTATTCTAACTATCCACTATGAATCTGTGGTCAAACAGATCTCAAAACTTTATTGTGATGTTCAAGGTACATCTCAAAAGAAAATAGTCATATATATTTTACCCATATTTCAAAATTAAAACATCTATTCAAATTTACCAATGATATAGGAAAGAATAATAATAGTCCTTGATTTGATCCACTAGACTTTTCTTTTAAAGCTTTAAATTAAAATGTATAAATATTTCAAGAGTCCTATTTTCCTATCTAAAATAGAAATAATCTGTGACACTTTCTGAGGGGGCATATAATATATACTTGAGGTTTTCATGATGTAAGTGCAGGAGCACACGGCCACATTCTTCTCTTATATAGTTAATATCTCTTCCCCTTTGCTGCAATCTTTCACCTGCCTACACTACTGCTTGACCTGACCAGAAGGCACGCCTTGATATAATTCTACACTGACCATAAAGCACACCTTGATGATGTCACTCTTGGCTGACCATAAGGCCCTTCGTGATGATATCACTCTGCACTGATCATAAAGCCTGCCTTGATTTCACTCTGCCCTGACAATAAGGCATGCCCTAATGGCATTCTGTCCTGATAATAAGGCATGCCCTAATGGCATTCCGTCCTGATAATAAGGCATACACTGATATTACTCTGACCTGCTCTGCTTTTCATACATGGTCTTCTTTGCCTGTTATAAATCTGTCTTCCATTTTTATGTTTGTCTTAGCATATTCCTGTTCTTTCCATTAAAAAAATTAATGATTAATTTACCCTGGTTCTTTCAATGAACGATTTTCTTCAGTTAACTCCCTTATCAGAATCTAGATGTCTGCTCAGTGGGGAGGCCTGAGGAGAAACAGAAGCATGCTAGATATTTGGAAGAGTGTTCTATAATAGACACTTAATCTTCACGGGAAACTAATGTTAATAATAAAATTCTAACTTAATGAGAATAACTTGATTTGACTTCCCACAATCTATATTATTTTCAGGAGAAACATAGTAATTGCTATGTCCACAGTGTAATGCTCTGTTCTGAGATCCAGTGTCCCAAATGAATTCTAAATACTGTGCTTTGGGGTAATTATAATTCCTCTGTGCCACTTTTGCCTTTTATTTTCATTATTTTATTTCAAGAAAGGTAAGATATAGGTAGACTGATATTACAGTTAAGATCCCCTGGGATTTAGATCTACTCAGTGTAACAAACTTGTTACCTCTCAAACATACATATTGATCCTTATAACACAAATATCAAATATCAAAGTTTCTTTCTTCACAAAACACATATACATTCTTTTTTCTTTCTTTACATAATTTCTTTTGAAAGTTAATGTGTGTGTGTGTGTGTGTGTGTGTGTGTGTGAGAGAGAGAGAGAGAGAGAGAGAGAGAGAG